>JARYGA010053038.1:0-32515 GCA_030545235.1 Helianthus tuberosus
CCTGTTCATTGTTGGAACCCTGTTAACTTGGTCACACTGGTGACTGTATCAGTATGTCTCGTTTCCTTTGACATTATTCGTATTTATTACGCATAACGTAACTCTAAGGAGTTAACGTAGTCTAAATTTCGAGGACGGAATTTCTGTAACAGGGGGAGAATGTGACAACTGGTGATTTACGACTCTTAATAATGTGATTAACATGTGATTAACGCAATAATAAATAGTGTTTACAGCGCAAATTAACTTAATTAGGCCTTTGGAATGCCTAGGAACGTTTATTCGACTATACAGTGCGCGTAAGGTGATTCGCGTGGAATCTGCGGAACACCAAACGACAACGAACTGATACCGTACAAGACACTGACAACACCACTATTATACGCCTTTTAATTTAAAAAAAAATTATGCTTTCGACACTTATGGAGTTTGGGTTCCGATATCGGGTCTCGTAGGAATTACGGGCCACTTACACATGAGATGGGCTTGTGGGCCCTGGGCCCAAGCCCAAAACCCACTAGCCTAAACCTGCACATAATATATTAGAATCCTAATAAGATCTTGCAAAATCTTATAAAATCTGCTCTAAATCTCAACAAGATCTATACAAGATCTACAAAATCTATCCAAGATCTATAAAATCTCTACTAGATATGCAAAATCTTTTCAAAATCTCCATAAGATTTCATCTAACCTATTTATAAAAGGGTATTCAGCATTTCAGGCCCTATTCTTCATATGTGTAGACATTAAACTCACACACACACCCACAAGTTCTAGTCTCTCAAATACATATACAAATTCCCCTCTGCATTCACGTTTCTAAAGAAAACCCCAAATACCATTCCCCTTTTTTTTCCCTATTTCATATACACAAAATCACAAACAGACCCTATCCACCCCACCCCACACTCTCGTTCACCCTTCTCTCTCTACATGGACCAGCCGGCCAACCACCATGAAGGTGGTGGCTCACGGTGGCAATCGGCGAAGATAGACAAGAGAGGCAAAGAGAGAGAGAGAGGCGATGAGAGAGAGAGGATGACGGAGATGGAGCCGACGACGACGGTGGCGCAACGACGTAAGAGTCAGAGAAACAAGACGGGAGCCGGCGACTGACTTTTCCGGCGACAATTCGCCGACGGCGGTTGTCCCAGCCGACGACAGGCAGAGCCACGGCGGCGGTAACAGATGGAGATGGTGGTTATCTTGTTCTTGATTCTGATTTGGTTCGAGCTCTGGTTCGGGTTACGCGTGTTCGGCTCAGAAGGTTTCCAAGTCTCGGTCCGATGATTCGTGTATTCATCCGACGAATTTCACCGGTAAAAATCTCGTTTCCTTCATCTTTTGTTTCTGAAAATTTAGATGAAGATGATACTGATAATGATCTGTTGTTCGGGTTTCGGATCCGACTCGGTTAACTCAGCGAGTTGACTAGGTCAACTCAACCGAGTCAACTCGGTCAACGGCAGCGAGTCAACTCAGCGTTCGGGTCAGCGGTTCTGGTCGACAGTTTGGTTCAGGTCAGTCGGTTCGGGTCGGATTAGGAAGCGGTTCGGATCAACACGAGTCAACTCGGTTGACGCGGTCAACTCGGTCAACACGTTCGGTATTTCGACACGAAGATTTGGTAAAGATTATCGGCGTGTTTAATATTTAAGTTATATTTTTTTTAGTTATAATTCTCACGTGACAACGAGCTTGAACCAGTGTGATTATAGTTTACATTGATATATTTGACAAAATTATATATAATTTGATTGAATCTTGAATATATAACGACAACTTGGTTGTCCGGGGCGTCCAAAAACAGAGGAAACTCTGCCCGTTTTTCGAGAAAATCCGTAAAAATTATCGTATTTTATTAGAAAACGAAACCTTTCGGATTCAAACGATTTTATAAACATAGATACAAACGTGTATTTGATATTGACGACGCCTTTTAACCTACACTAAATAAGCGGATAACTTTTCGATGAACATGTTTACTAAATAACGGAATTCGGTATTCTTTTATAAATCAAATATAACTATTTATGTTTGGTTTAAACATCAAAGCTCGGAAACGTTTTTATAAAAATAAATAAATATAATTATATATTTATATATTTATTTCGAACATCAAACAAAACGATGATTCTTGTATAAACTTAAATATAGTTTATATGTTATTTCGAATATCAACGACACGAATTCGTTTATGAAAATAAATATAGTTTTATATTTATTTCAAATACCGTACCACACGAATTCCTTTACAAAAATAGATATAATTTATCTATTTAGTTCAAACGGTCAACAACTCGATGATATTTTTGTAAAATAAATATAACTTTTTATATTTATTTCAAACACCGAAACGGCATATACGTATATTTTGGCAAATATATACAAGACGCAATATATATAATACAAGGTTATTATATACTACTTTCATACGAATATTTTTGTATACATTATATTTATGTAAATATACTTTACATACATGTGCGACTTCTTGAGGCGACTAACGCGGAACTAAGTCCTACTAGACTTATGATGTGTTTAAAATGTAACATATAAATTTCATCAAATGAGGCATAAAACTAACCCTTTTTTAGTACTAATGTTGGAAAAAGTGTGCTTTTGTCTTCCTTTTGTATTTTCAGGATTAAATGAGCTCAAATACAAGAAAAGGAACAAGACGTGACACGCAAAAAGACATCAAAATCTAACATAAATACAAGAAAAGGAACAAGACGTGACACGCCCGACCCCATGACAGCATCTTCCCAAGCAAAACAAGAAATCAGAAGCCTGAACACGCCCCGTGCTCAGCCAGCACGGGGGCGTGCCCAAGTGTCAGCAGAAAAGACAAAGTGGTAGAAGCTTCTATTGCCCACCACGGGGCCGTGCTCAGCGGACACGGGGCCGTGGTCAACTATAAGATTCGCACAATCGAGGCAAATCTTCATAGTACAAAGATTCTTCTGCACACGGGGTCGTGCTCAGCGGACACGGGGGCGTGGTCAACTAATAAGACAAAGCTGCATTAAATGAAGAAAGAGAAGGATGTGGACACGGGGCAGTGCCCACTGGACACGGGGCCGTGCCCGAGCTTCTGTTCAGCCTATAAATAGAAGTGCTTGGCTCAAGCTCAAACCATCCCTTGGCACACCACCTCTCTCACACTTCACCCACCACCCACCACCACCATTACACCATCATCCATTGTCCATCGTAGAGTGTGTGAGTCGTCTCGGGATCCAAGATTGATCGTAAGAGTTCTTAACAATCAAGGCCATGTTTGCCTAAGTCTCTTACATCACTTGGTGAAGACAAAGTGTCTAGTGTAATACTTTTTATTTCTAATCTTTTCGCACTTTTTATTTGGTTTCGTATTAATGACTTTAATAACTAGTTGCTTATGTTGAAGGTGATCTTTCTTTATCGTTTGTCCGTGGTGTCTTGAAATTATTTTACTATCTATATAAAATAAAAGATTTTCACCATTCATATCTCCACGGTCTATATGGAGGTATGTTGGCTACCTGGTCGGGGGTTAAGGGAACAGTTTGGTAAAAGTCTTGCCATTGTTCAGCGTTTAGAGGTCCTGCAATGGACCTGGGTCAAATTTAGTAGGACCTCCTTCAATACTTAGCGGTATTGGATGGCGGGGGTCCAAACTCTTTGACCCCCTCATAAGTTAACTACTATTAATACTATAACCCGGCTATTTAGGACTATATCCCTGCTGACTCAGACTACTTAGTCGAGGGTAACGTCACCTTCAAAAGAGGGGCCTACCATAATGTCACACCCTGGCTTTGCGGAAGCGTGGTTAATGTTGGTGTGACTTCTTAATACCATAGCTTAATCATAACAAGCTATATGAGTTTAAAAACCATGCAAGTCATCCATTAACTTTTAAAAATCAAATTACAGTACCATTGTTTTAACCAACAACCATAACCTTGTTCAACAACCTTACAAATTAAAACATAACATAAACGTGGTTTAAGGACTGTGTCTTGTCCAGGAAAGAGACACATCCCCTAAACCCGGATGACTCCATGACAAGTGCAGCGGAAAACGTTCCATACCGTGCCAGATCTCGTTAATTTCCTGAAATACATGTGAGTTGAAAAATCAACAATAATGTTGAGCGAGTTCATGTGTAAGTGAGTAAGTAAAACACTTGTAAGTATAAAAGTTTCCTGGTATGCAGCAGTGTAAGAGGACTTGTGATCACCAATGGTTTGCAAGGCCATTAGCATGTTGTGAAATGCAAGTAGGAAGACTCAAACCTAGCGGATTTATGCGTTGGGCACAAAGTCACCCCAAGGTCCGTTCTGTTTGGCCTGGGGCTGGGCTCGCTACACCCAGATAGATCTACCGCTCCTGTCCCTCGGTCCTACCCTGAGGATTAATAGCCTCAAGTTTCCGCCTACCCATTCACATGATCTAAACCTCCTTACGTAATTCATACCGTGTATAAAGTACTTGTAAACAAAGTAACATGTATTTCACCCCCGCAGTTAAGTAAACCGAAAACAGTTAGAGAAAAGGGGGACATGAACTCACAGTGAATGCGCGTCTCTACCAAGTGTCTCCAATACAGTAAGCTGTGCAACGACCTACAAGTGCTAATTCTATTAGACGGACGGCCGTGCCTTAGCTTTATAGTTTATGTCTTTGGGAAAATAGTTAGACAACTATTTCGTGTTTATGTTCCGTATACACTTGGTAGTTATTCTTCTTCCCAAGGATGGGGGATACAATACATGTGCGTAAGTTACGTTTTATCAATCTCGTGGTAATGTAATTACCGGTGTAACTTATATGTTCGTGGAAGCGTTCGCAAAGTTTTGGAATCATTAACGCTTGTAAATATTATTTTCACTTTAAAATAATATTTATGTATTTCACAAAATAGTCATAAACAGTGTTGTGACAAATATATTTATCACGTTAATCTTTGTGAAAATCCCACCTCCGAATATTTAGTAAAATATAGTGCTGGCGAAATTTATGTTTTGAAAATATGTCCAAAGATAGTTCTAACACTTGTTGTGTAAAAAGTCTAAGTGTTAGGTTTTTAGAAAATTTCGCCAGAGTTTCCTCTGTAACTGGAGGTGGCCACGCTTTCAAGCGTATCATTTTCTTTTAACAAATCAATTCAACAATCTTCTTTATTCAATCAAACAATTTCCGACACAACCAACTAGTCGACAAGTATGTAAATTTGCATAATCGCATGAACTTGCAGTTTTTCCGCATCTTTAATGTAAATCACCTTTATATATATGGATCCTTATATAAAGTAGCTTTAATCTTGTAAAAACCTCGTGTTTAGAGAAATCCGTCTTTACAACTTCTAGTCATTTTTCCCAAAAATAGTTATTTGTCGGATCTTTTCATTTCACAAGTGTCTACACACTTGTGGTTTATAAAATCATATTTATTAGTGTAAGATCCATCTTTAGAAAAACATGATTTCTTTAAAGTGTGGTCTTTCAAAAATACCACTTGCGGATACGTAGATCCGCTAGTTTTAGACACCATTTTACCGGTTAAATCACTTTTACACAAGAACAATATTTCTACACAAGTTCATGTCTCTAAAATGTGGTAGTGTTTCACCTTTAACCCTTGTATCTTTCAAAAACAAGCTTATGTGATGATACATGATTTTACAAAGTCGGGTTAAACGAAGATTTGAGCTACCACATCATAGATCGGGTCTAGATAAACACAAATTTCAAGTCCTACGACTTTTACACAAGTTATATGCTATTAACCACCATTTTTATGATTTTAATAGACTTTAAAGTTTCAAAACGCATGTTTACGATATTTAACCGACGAAAGTTCTTTTAACCACTTTAGATAAGCTTAAAAACGAGTTTTAAACAATATACCTCTAGCTCGGGGCTAGGGAAGAATCGTGACGAAAACGCGTGGATAAAAGATAACGAGAGAGGTCCTTCGTGTTCCGCTTGCACCAAAGCTCCTAATACGCGACCTTGGATGTTTGTATGATCTTGGAATGCAAAGATCAAAACTTGAAACTATGATGGTGGGTGTGAGGGAGTTCGGCCGAGATGGAGGAGACAAGAGAGAGTATGAGTGTGTTGGTGAAAGTTAAGTGTAATTATGTGAGGTAATCTCATGTATTTATAGGAAATCTTATGTGCTAAAATCCAATGGTCAATGTGTCTTATTGATTTTAGACAAAACTAGATTATGATAATCTCTAGTGTACTAGTGTGTCCCCTAGTTTGGGGGGCCGGTTAGGGGCTTGGGGGGTGGGTTAGTTCGGTTGAAACTTGGTTAGTTAGTGTTTAGTTTAGTTGAAAGGGTTAACTAAGTAATTAACTTAGTTAGTTGTGTATTATGTGTTATGACGGGTGTTAGGGTAATCAGGGACCCTAACTGGCTCAGAAAAATAGTAATAATAAAAATAGTAATGTTTTCATGTTCCGGGTAAAGTCCGGGTGTCCGGTTGGATAGTAATCCGTTAAAGTGTTACAAAAGACTTTAAAGTGTCGTTATTACATTTTTAGTGACACAATTTGCTTTCCCGACACTTTAGAAAGTGTCTAGTGATATTTTCTCATTTTCTGGCACTTTACTAGTCAGCTAGAAGCTGGTTTAATTTTTAAAGTGCTGTTTTTTGGTACTTAAAGTACGTTCTTGGCACATCCGAATCAGTGTATCTTATCCCTAGAGACGCGGTAACACAACCCTTATATCCTACACTCACTACCAGTGTAGCCAAAAATATATGAGGCTCTTAACAGGCCTTAGAGGCAGTATTTGCCTGATGCTGGCTATATCAGCATGTTCACTGTGTATCCGTTTAGTGCTACTGTGCTTTTTGTGCATCATGTTTGTCACTAGGGTTCGGCACGTAAATAATGTAGTGACAGCAAATAAAGTATGATGCAAGTAAGTGCATGTATCAGTATGCAGGTAGCAGTTCATCAGCTAGTTCAATCAAGCACAGTAATTAAGCAGCAATTAATCATTAATTAAGTTGTACGGATACCTGGTTTAGTGCGGGTTGTCACATTCTCCCCCCGTTAAATAAATTTCGTCCCGAAATTTAAGTTCTGCTTGTAGAAGCAGGGTTCTTAGGAAATAAGTGGGGGTATTTCTCTTTCATCCGGTCCTCACGTTCCCATGTGAATTCAGGACCATGTCTGGCATTCCAACGTACTTTGACGAGTTTGACACTGCTCCGGCGGGTCTTGTTAACTTTCCAATCCGTGACCTCAACAGGTTCTTCAACGAAGTGGAGCGTGTCGTCAATATGAATTTCGTCGATAGGAATGGCAACGTCAATTTGAGTTGGACTTTTCTTTAAATTGGATACATGAAATGTATCATGAACACCATTTAGTTCAGCCGGTAGGTCCAACTTGTATGCTACCGTCCCAATTCTTTCTAGAATTCTGAAGGGACCAATGTAGCGTGGATTTAACTTTCCACGTTTTCCAAAGCGTGCTACCCCTTTCCAGGGTGAAACCTTTAACAACACCATTTCTCCGACTTGGAAGTCCACATGCTTCCGGTTTGGATCCGCGTAGGCCTTTTGTCTGTGGCGAGCGGCTTCGATGCGTTTTAGTATTTGCGCAATTTTGTCTGTCGTCTCTTGGACGATTTCGGGACCAGCAAGCTGCCTATCACCTGCGTCGGACCAACATAGGGGTGATCGGCACTTGCGTCCGTATAGGGCCTCAAATGGCGCGACACCAATACTGGTGTGGTAGCTGTTGTTGTATGAAAATTCGACCAAAGGTAAGTGTTTATCCCAGCTACCTCCCAAATCCATAACACATGCCCTCAGCATGTCTTCCAATGTTTGTATCGTTCGCTCGCTCTGGCCGTCAGTTTGCGGATGGAATGCAGTGCTCAGATTCAATTGTGAGCCAAAAGATTCTTGGAAAGATTGCCATATTCTTGACACAAACCTTCCGTCTCTATCAGAGATGATCGAGAGAGGTACTCCATGACGTGCTACGATCTCTCTCATGTAGATTTCCGCAAGTTTACTAGTACTGTCTTTCTCCTTGATTGGCAGAAAGTGTGCGGATTTTGTTAGGCGGTCAACAATCACCCAAATCATATCATGGCCTCTTGGCGTTCTTGGCAGTTTTGTAACAAAATCCATGGAGATTTGTTCCCACTTCCATTTGGGAATCTCCGGTTGTTGCAGAAGTCCCGAAGGCTTCTGGTATTCCGCCTTGACCTTAGCGCACGTTAAACAACTGCTCACGTAAATAGCAACGTCGCCTTTCATCCTAGGCCACCAATAGTAATCCTTAAGATCCTGGTACATCTTATCCGATCCAGGGTGGATAGAGTACCGTGACTTGTGCGCTTCGTCGAAAATAACTTCCCTTAACCCACCAAACAGAGGAACCCAAATCCTTTTCTCAAAACATAACGTTCCTTCCTCGTTTGGTACCAAAAGCTTCTCCATTCCACGGAGATATTCTTCCTCAAGATTTCCCTCCTTGAGAGCTTCCTTTTGTGCAGCACGAATGCGCGAGGGAAGATCGGTTCGTACAATCATCTCCAAAGCTCTAACCCTTATGGGCTTGATTCTTTCCTTACGACTTAGGGCATCGGCAACTACATTCGCCTTCCCTGGGTGATATTTTATCTCGCAGTTGTAGTCGTTCAATAATTCAACCCATCGTCTTTGCCTCATATTTAACTCCTTCTGGTTGAATATATGCTGTAGGCTTTTGTGATCTGTGAAGATTGTGCACTTCGTACCATACAGGTAATGTCTCCAGATCTTTAGTGCAAAAACCACTGCGCCAAGCTCTAAATCGTGGGTGGTATAGTTCTTTTCGTGCACTTTCAGTTGGCGTGATGCGTAAGCAATGACCTTTTGGCGTTGCATCAACACACAACCCAATCCTTGACGCGATGCGTCGCAGTATACCACAAAATCGTCGGTACCTTCCGGTAGAGCTAAGATTGGCGCGTTGCAGAGCTTATCTTTCAATATCTGAAACGCTTCGTCCTGTTTGATTCCCCAATCAAACGTCTTATCCTTCTGGGTCAGTAGTGTCAACGGTTGAGCGATTTTCGAGAAGTCCTCGATGAACCTTCGATAGTAACCAGCCAAACCCAAGAATTGTCGAATCTCGGTTGGCGTTGTAGGCGTTTCCCAATTCTTGATTGCCTCGATCTTTGTGGGATCAACATGAATTCCATCCCCATTAACCACATGTCCAAGAAACTGGACTTCGCGTAGCCAAAACTCGCACTTAGAAAACTTGGCGTACAGTTGTTCCTTCTTTAGCAGCTCCAATATGGTTCTAAGATGTTGTTCGTGTTCAGCCTTCGTCTTTGAGTAAATCAGGATGTCGTCGATGAATACAATCACGAACTTGTCTAAGTATGGCTTGCAAACCCTATTCATTTGATCCATGAATACCGCAGGCGCGTTTGTCAAACCAAATGGCATAACGAGGAACTCGTAGTGTCCATAACGAGTTCGGAAGGCTGTTTTTGGGATACTTTCCTCCTGTATCCTTAGTTGATGGTATCCGGATCGAAGATCGATCTTAGAGTAACAGCTTGAACCTTGAAGTTGGTCGAACAGATCGTCGATTCTTGGCAGAGGATACCTGTTCTTAATCGTCAGCTTGTTCAATTCTCTGTAGTCAATACACATGCGGAAACTTCCGTCCTTCTTCTTGACAAACAAGACCGGAGCTCCCCAAGGCGAGAAGCTTGGTCGAATAAAACCCTTGTCTAACAACTCTTGGAGTTGCGTTGACAATTCCTGCATCTCAGACGGCGCTAGTCTATATGGTGCCTTAGCCACAGGCGCTGCGCCTGGAACTAAGTCGATGTGAAACTCCACTTGCCTCTGAGGTGGTAGTCCAGGTAAGTCTTCTGGGAAGACTTCTGGATACTCCCTTACGACAGGGATGTCTTCGATCCTTGGCTCGGCAGCCTTCTTGTCCACGATGTGCGCCAGAAAGGCAACACATCCTTTCTGTAAACACTTCCTTGCTTTCAAGCAGCTGATAAATCTTAGCGGTGTGTCACGCTTCTCTCCGTGAACCACAATTGTCTCACCATCATCAGTCGGGATACGAACAACTTTCTCGTGACATACTATCTCAGCCTTGTTTCTGGATAACCAATCCATTCCTACCACCACGTCGAAACTTCCCAATTGGACTGGTAGAAGATCCAACGTAAACTCGCGTCCTCCCAATTCTATCACGCAACCTCTGATTACCTCGTCAGCTCCAACTAATTTTCCATTAGCTAATTCAATCGAGTACGGAATGTCTAACTTATGAGCAGCTAACCCAAGCATATTCTTAAATTCTAACGATACGAAGCTATAATCGGCACCAGTATCAAATAAAACGGATGCATAGCGTTGATTGATAGGGAACGTACCGGTAACAACATTTGGATCTTGGCGTGCTTCCCTGGCTTCTAGTTGGAACACTCTACCACGGGCTTGATTCAGTGTTGGGCAGTTCTTCTTAAAATGCCCGATTTCCCCGCAGTTATAACATCCGAGTCTCTGCCCGTTTCCATCCCCGTTTCCAGCTGGGGTGTTGATCTGGTTGGCATTGCCAGCCTGGTTTGCATTGTTTCCTCGGTTTCTGTTTCCTCCAAAATTCCCTTGTGGGCGGTTTCCGTTTCCACCACGGTTATCATTCCTATTTCCATATCCTCCCTGGCCTCCCCGGCCAGCAGTGGCCCAACAAGAATCCTTCAAGTGGCCAGGTTTTCCACACGAATCACATACCCTCAACCCACATCGGCCAGAATGGTGACGCTGGCATGCATTACACTTGGGCTGGGTGCCCATATACCCCCTTCCTTTCCTTCCATTGCCAGTCGTACCCTGAGCTGGCGTGTTTGGTGCTCCTCTCTTACCATCACCGCTAACACTTTGTTTGAAGTTTGAAAACTTTCTTTTGTTATTTCCGGACGACTCAACATGAGTCTCTTTCTCCTTTGCCTTAGCATCACCAAACCTGTTTAGGCGAATCGCCTCCTCGGTGAGAGCCACGCTCAAATCGATGGCTTCAGTGATAGTTGCTGGTTTGGAGGAGGTTACCATGCTTATTATTTGGGGAGCCAAACCCCAAATGAAGCGCTCGATTCGCTTGTACTCTGGCGTAACCATGTAAGGAACCACTTGAGATAGGTCGTGAAATCTCTGGACGTATTCCGCAATCTTAGGTCCATCCATCTTTAAGTGCCAAAATTCAGTCTCCAACCTTTGAATTTCTGCGCGTGAACAGTACTTCTTGCGCATCAGTTCTTTCAATTCGGCCCAAGTCAGGGCGTAGGCGGCAGCTTCGCCTAGTGTTTGCACTTGTAGGTTCCACCATGATAGGGCTCCGTCTAAAAACAGCCCTGAAATGTATGTGACTTGCTGATCCTCGGCACACTTGCTCATGCGTAAGACAGAATCGGTTTTCTCAGCCCAGCGGGTAAAGGCAACTGCACCTCCTGTGCCATCGAAGTTAACTGGTTTGCAGTCCAAGAACTGCTTGTAGGTGCATCCTGCACGTATGTTAAAACATGTGTTTGGCATTAGCATCATTGCTAAAGATGTCCAGCTAGGACATGGTAGGTTCGAATGGCGTGGTATTTACCGTGAGGTGGATTGTTATTGCCTTGGTTAACACTTCCGCTCGCTCCTGGCTGAGATGCTGCGTACTGTGCTATGGCAGCAACAATAATCTGCTGGAGTTCTGCCTCGTTTGTTGGCATGTTTGGTTCGCGTCTTGGCGGCATCTTCTAAAAGATGGTTTAAGTTGGTTAGGCCATAGTAAGGCTTCGTTGTTATAGTACGTAAATCAGTCCGTAATATAGTGTACGTATATAACGGTAGTAATAGTATAATCACATAACATCTCATGTTATCACACATCACAATTATCAATCACACACATCCCATGTCATAAAATATAAACAAGTAATCAAGCGAATCCAAATATGGTGAGAAAACTGCGATTGCCATATAAATGAGACCACATCGTAAGTGTATACATACAATCATCAATCATTAGGGGTTACATCACCCCTGTCAAAAACTACATCAGTATCAATACAACATCAAGTACATAACAAAAGTCAAGTCATAACGTAGTTTCCCCAAAATGTTGTGCAATCAAAAAGCAATCGCCGCCTTATCACCTCGCCTACCCATGTGGCACCGATGAGCTCTAAGCAGATGGTGGTGGAGGGGGAAAATGGGTATAAAACAAACGGCGCAACTGTAACCAGTCCGCCTCCATCGCCTGCTGTGTGCGAATAATGGAAGCAATCTGCTGCTCCAAAGTAGTAAGACGAGCAGCATAGTCAGGGGGTAATGGTCGAAACGGCTGTAACGGAGAGGGTACCCGGCCATGGCACTGACATGGCTGCAGATGGGCTCTCTCCAACTCCTGTAGTCGCTGCTCATGCGACTCATGCTGGTATACAAATGACATCAATACATCCTCGATGGTGTGTCCCACGTGGAACCTGTGGTATGGATCAGTGGGTGGCATAGGGGAAAACGGTGACCACAGCAGTGGCTCACGTGTGGGGTCAAAGGGTGCCACCCCAAAAGGAGCTGTAGTAGGTGGAACAAAAGGAATCTGAGGCATGAAAGGCATGGGCATCGGTACATGCCCATCAGGGTGAGCTGAAGAGCCCTCTCCAGGCCCTGCTGGAGGTATAAACATAGGAACCTGAAACGAAAAGTCAGTATGTGGTGCAACAGGAATCTGTGGAGGGAATGGGGGAACGTCCTCGTCTGCCGGTATCCAGCCATGCTGTGCAGACTCATCCGGTGGATCCATATGTGCCGCGAACGGTGCATGTCCGGGCTCTATGGGAACGGGATCAAATAAGGGAGCAACAACTGGGTGAACGGGTGCCAAGTGCTCTATAGGGTGGTCAGCAGGTACATCAACAATAGGTAAAGGACCAATGGGATCAACAGGAACATCAATGTGGTGATCATCAGCAATGGGCTCAAAAGGTATATCAGCATGCACAGGGTCATGCTCTGGTAAAGGATCAAGGGCAGCTGCCTGCTCAGGAGCAATGGCAGGCTCAAAGTCATCAAATGCCATGTCAAAATCAAAGTCAGGATCAATCGGATCAAAAGGGTCAACAGCGTCTACTGGGTCCTCCATCAACTCGTCCATCGGGACATACTCTAAATCACGGTCAGGATCAAACCCTGGTGGGAACATAGGATCTGAATCCTCCTCGTCGTCATGGTCAAAAACAAGTCCAGGTATGGAAGCAACAGAAAAAGCCTGGTCAGAATCGGACCCATGGGAGAAGTGCTGCGCACTATGAGCATGTGTGGGTACAGAAGCCACAGACTCAAAGGAGTCCGCGACTGGGGAACGAGCAGGTGACTCCGCAGCCGGAGCATCTGCGATCAGTAAGGGAGCAACAGCAGGTAGGGCCTCGCCCTGAGCATCCTCCAAAGGCTCCTCCTCAAACATATCGACGTCGTCCTCCTCGTCGTCGATGGGTAAAACAGGGTATGATGCAAGGGGTACTGGAGCAGGGATCACAACGAGTGGTAGATCCCCTGCTGGAAGATCAACTGGGAGCTCATCAACGCCGTCGGGTAAGGCGAATGGCTGAAAGTCATCATCATCCGTGCTGGTGAAGTCTGACGTATAAACCTCGTGCTCCGATGACTCAATGTCGTCTGAAACGATAGGCCTCGGGCCTGTGGTGCCTGAACCACCAGTGTCTGCGGAATCCATGTGTCTGTAACATATACACAAACATGCACAAATAGTCAATCATAAATCAAGTAATCACATAAGCCATCAAGTAAGGCATCACATAATCCTCCTAGTCTTACTAGCCAATACCATCCAGTCTACCAGACTGCTCTATCCTTTACTTAAACCAAACCTCGATCCTCCAGATCGATCCTTAGCCCTCCAGGCTGAACCTCTTCTTCCTAGCCTTGCTAGCCCACTATCTTGGTCACCTAGACCAAGCCTCGATCCTCCAGATCGATCCTATAACAAACCAACGTGCTCAATTACCTTGACCATCTCGATCCTCCAGATCGATCCTCAGCCCTCCAAGCTGAACTTATAATTAATAAAATGTGCTCAACATTTGTTTGTAAAAAGTGTGGATCTGGACTTAAGTGGTATGCAGAAAAATGTTTTCGTGAGAGCCCTAGTGATCATAGTCTAGACTCGAGACAGAATCCTAGTTCGCTATGATCAGAGCTCTGATACCAAGCTGTCACACCCTGGCTTTGCGGAAGCGTGGTTAATGTTGGTGTGACTTCTTAATACCATAGCTTAATCATAACAAGCTATATGAGTTTAAAAACCATGCAAGTCATCCATTAAGTTTTAAAAATCAAATTACAGTACCATTGTTTTAACCAACAACCATAACCTTGTTCAACAACCTTACAAATTAAAACATAACATAAACGTGGTTTAAGGACTGTGTCTTGTCCAGGAAAGAGACACATCCCCTAAACCCGGATGACTCCATGACAAGTGCAGCGGAAAACGTTCCATACCGTGCCAGATCTCGTTAATTTCCTGAAATACATGTGAGTTGAAAAATCAACAATAATGTTGAGCGAGTTCATGTGTAAGTGAGTAAGTAAAACACTTGTAAGTATAAAAGTTTCCTGGTATGCAGCAGTGTAAGAGGACTTGTGATCACCAATGGTTTGCAAGGCCATTAGCATGTTGTGAAATGCAAGTAGGAAGACTCAAACCTAGCGGATTTATGCGTTGGGCACAAAGTCACCCCAAGGTCCGTTCTGTTTGGCCTGGGGCTGGGCTCGCTACACCCAGATAGATCTACCGCTCCTGTCCCTCGGTCCTACCCTGAGGATTAATAGCCTCAAGTTTCCGCCTACCCATTCACATGATCTAAACCTCCTTACGTAATTCATACCGTGTATAAAGTACTTGTAAACAAAGTAACATGTATTTCACCCCCGCAGTTAAGTAAACCGAAAACAGTTAGAGAAAAGGGGGACATGAACTCACAGTGAATGCGCGTCTCTACCAAGTGTCTCCAATACAGTAAGCTGTGCAACGACCTACAAGTGCTAATTCTATTAGACGGACGGCCGTGCCTTAGCTTTATAGTTTATGTCTTTGGGAAAATAGTTAGACAACTATTTCGTGTTTATGTTCCGTATACACTTGGTAGTTATTCTTCTTCCCAAGGATGGGGGATACAATACATGTGCGTAAGTTACGTTTTATCAATCTCGTGGTAATGTAATTACCGGTGTAACTTATATGTTCGTGGAAGCGTTCGCAAAGTTTTGGAATCATTAACGCTTGTAAATATTATTTTCACTTTAAAATAATATTTATGTATTTCACAAAATAGTCATAAACAGTGTTGTGACAAATATATTTATCACGTTAATCTTTGTGAAAATCCCACCTCCGAATATTTAGTAAAATATAGTGCTGGCGAAATTTATGTTTTGAAAATATGTCCAAAGATAGTTCTAACACTTGTTGTGTAAAAAGTCTAAGTGTTAGGTTTTTAGAAAATTTCGCCAGAGTTTCCTCTGTAACTGGAGGTGGCCACGCTTTCAAGCGTATCATTTTCTTTTAACAAATCAATTCAACAATCTTCTTTATTCAATCAAACAATTTCCGACACAACCAACTAGTCGACAAGTATGTAAATTTGCATAATCGCATGAACTTGCAGTTTTTCCGCATCTTTAATGTAAATCACCTTTATATATATGGATCCTTATATAAAGTAGCTTTAATCTTGTAAAAACCTCGTGTTTAGAGAAATCCGTCTTTACAACTTCTAGTCATTTTTCCCAAAAATAGTTATTTGTCGGATCTTTTCATTTCACAAGTGTCTACACACTTGTGGTTTATAAAATCATATTTATTAGTGTAAGATCCATCTTTAGAAAAACATGATTTCTTTAAAGTGTGGTCTTTCAAAAATACCACTTGCGGATACGTAGATCCGCTAGTTTTAGACACCATTTTACCGGTTAAATCACTTTTACACAAGAACAATATTTCTACACAAGTTCATGTCTCTAAAATGTGGTAGTGTTTCACCTTTAACCCTTGTATCTTTCAAAAACAAGCTTATGTGATGATACATGATTTTACAAAGTCGGGTTAAACGAAGATTTGAGCTACCACATCATAGATCGGGTCTAGATAAACACAAATTTCAAGTCCTACGACTTTTACACAAGTTATATGCTATTAACCACCATTTTTATGATTTTAATAGACTTTAAAGTTTCAAAACGCATGTTTACGATATTTAACCGACGAAAGTTCTTTTAACCACTTTAGATAAGCTTAAAAACGAGTTTTAAACAATATACCTCTAGCTCGGGGCTAGGGAAGAATCGTGACGAAAACGCGTGGATAAAAGATAACGAGAGAGGTCCTTCGTGTTCCGCTTGCACCAAAGCTCCTAATACGCGACCTTGGATGTTTGTATGATCTTGGAATGCAAAGATCAAAACTTGAAACTATGATGGTGGGTGTGAGGGAGTTCGGCCGAGATGGAGGAGACAAGAGAGAGTATGAGTGTGTTGGTGAAAGTTAAGTGTAATTATGTGAGGTAATCTCATGTATTTATAGGAAATCTTATGTGCTAAAATCCAATGGTCAATGTGTCTTATTGATTTTAGACAAAACTAGATTATGATAATCTCTAGTGTACTAGTGTGTCCCCTAGTTTGGGGGGCCGGTTAGGGGCTTGGGGGGTGGGTTAGTTCGGTTGAAACTTGGTTAGTTAGTGTTTAGTTTAGTTGAAAGGGTTAACTAAGTAATTAACTTAGTTAGTTGTGTATTATGTGTTATGACGGGTGTTAGGGTAATCAGGGACCCTAACTGGCTCAGAAAAATAGTAATAATAAAAATAGTAATGTTTTCATGTTCCGGGTAAAGTCCGGGTGTCCGGTTGGATAGTAATCCGTTAAAGTGTTACAAAAGACTTTAAAGTGTCGTTATTACATTTTTAGTGACACAATTTGCTTTCCCGACACTTTAGAAAGTGTCTAGTGATATTTTCTCATTTTCTGGCACTTTACTAGTCAGCTAGAAGCTGGTTTAATTTTTAAAGTGCTGTTTTTTGGTACTTAAAGTACGTTCTTGGCACATCCGAATCAGTGTATCTTATCCCTAGAGACGCGGTAACACAACCCTTATATCCTACACTCACTACCAGTGTAGCCAAAAATATATGAGGCTCTTAACAGGCCTTAGAGGCAGTATTTGCCTGATGCTGGCTATATCAGCATGTTCACTGTGTATCCGTTTAGTGCTACTGTGCTTTTTGTGCATCATGTTTGTCACTAGGGTTCGGCACGTAAATAATGTAGTGACAACAAATAAAGTATGATGCAAGTAAGTGCATGTATCAGTATGCAGGTAGCAGTTCATCAGCTAGTTCAATCAAGCACAGTAATTAAGCAGCAATTAATCATTAATTAAGTTGTACGGATACCTGGTTTAGTGCGGGTTGTCACACATAATTTGCATTAATAACTTAATTAATTATCTTCCAATAATCCACCCTTTTAGGATTGTATCCTTGCTGACTCAAACTACTGGGGTGAGGGTAACGTCACCTTCAAAAGAGGGGCCTACTACAATAACTAAGATAATCTCTTAAAATAGTGCAAAAGTGCGGAAATAATCAAAGGTTACACTAGATACGAGTCGGAACCAAGTGATTCATCTTGTCTATCTGTATTTCTTTTTATTTTTATTTTCAGCATTTTAGTTAGTTTTTATTTTTCTTAGTTTAAAACATTTTTCTAAACTTTTTGATTTGATTAGACGTTGAGGATAAACCGGTACTAAAAGCTCTTGTGTCCTTGGACGACCTCGATATCTTACCAACACTATACTACGCTCACGATGGGTGCACTTGCCCATATGTGTGTCTAGTGTTAGTAAATATCGTGTTTTATAAATTTAAAACTTGACTAAAAAGTGTTAAAGGGGCTTAAAATATACACCTAATAAATATAACACTATAATACGCATCAACTTATTAATTATTACCGACGAATAGAAGAACTAAACAAAGTATACCTTCATCGTTAACAACTTACCGTTGAATCGTTCGGTTAACGATTCGGTAGAGCTCGATAACACGTAGTTTAGTTACTGTGCTTATTTAGAAACTTATTAGATATTCCGTGTTAGGAATATTGTAGAATGCACGCTAGCGAGTCTCGTCTTGGAAACAACATCACGAAGTCGTAATTAGGTAGCTTCGCACAAGGCAATTCAGGTGAGTTCATAACCCCACCTTTTTTACGGTTTTACATTTTTATGAATGTTTTCGGGGTGGAAAGACATGCACGTTTTTCAGAAACATACAAAGTTTTCGATAAACAAGGACTGCATATTTTTAGACAAAGCATGTTGTGCAAGAACATACAAAGCTTTTGAACGAACGAAAACTCATATTTCTAAATCATATTACGAATGGATTTCGAGGAACTCAAATGATTTACGAATGGGTTATACTAAATATACTGGTTTTTACAAAACAAATGCGTATTATCGAAGTGTGAATGATTTTCATGACTAGGGATGGATCGTCTGTTGATAATATAGAGAGACTGGGAGTTGGCCTTAGAGGCTGGGGAGGTCCAGCCTTAGAGGCTGGGGTAAAATACATGTTACGGATGCTTAAACGGTATGAAATGAACTATTAAATCATGTGAGCATAGATTAAATTTGAAATGCCATAAATTCTTAATTAGGGACGAAGGTTAGATCTAACGGGTACGGCCGAACCCCACTCATGGTACTTGTGACCACTTGAGTGCTTCGGTGTCCCAGTCGAGGTGAATCGACACAGTCGAGGTGAATCGACACAGTCGAGGTGAATCGACACAGTCGAGGGTAATCGACACAATCGAGGAAAATCGACAAGGGTATAAGCCTACTAATTCGAGTGCTCCCTATGCTTTCACATGTTTTAATCTCCTTGCAAAACCTTAATTTAATTTGTTCATAAATGCTTTTCATACTGGGGTTTTACAAATTACATACCATGTTTTATACAAATTCAAAGCATAGGATTATGCGGGCATGAAGTCAAAGTCAGGGTGGGCATTGACGGTTATATGAACATTACAAATACGAGAGTTTACAAATACATGGTTTTACGAACATAATGTGTTACAAATACAAAGTTTCGATATAACTTGGCAAGAAAATGATTTCTAAATTCGTTTTCTCAATATTATTTCACAAACCGGTTATTCAAAAGATTTATTTCAAATCTTTTACAAACAAACTATGAACTCGCTCAACTTTATGTTGACTTTTTCGCATGTTTCTTTCTCAGGTTACTTTTCAAGTTATGGCACGGTTGGAATAGGAGAACCATTGGAGGTTCGAGTACTTAGTGGGCGTTCGTTTTCTAGAAGTCTTAGCTTATTTGCTTCCGCTGTGCAATGAAGATACCAGTCCAGTCACGCCAGCTCTGATAAATTTCGGGGTGTGACAATTTCATACCATACTTAAAACGTTACATAAACAAATATAATTCAAATAATCCATACAATAATTTCAATAAAACATAGAACATTAAATGATATCTCGTTTATTCGACTAAGGCTTTCCTACGTGTCTTTATCCTCGTCTCGTCAAACCTGATTTCCTGGATCGTGTATAAAATAGTTTTTTTTTGTCAACATAAGTTGGTGAGTAAACCTTTATTTAAATAAAATGAATTGTTTTTATTATTTTATAAAAATGGTTAACATGCAAATAATATGTTAATGTGACAATCCAAACAATGATCATAACAAATTCAATCAATACCACAACAATAAAATATAACACCAACCAACTACGATAAATACAACACTGCGAGACTCAAGCTTCGAAGAGCGAATCTAAATGATGATGGCGATACTAGGCTACGACCATTAGCCATGGGGAACCCAGTCAGTCAGTAGATTCATGTGAGAAAATATGACATTGCAATTAAACAAAACAATGCGACATTGAGACATAAAGTGAGTAAACAAATAAATGGCAAATATATAGCACATAAACACATTTACTATGCATGTTGTTAATTAAAATAAAGGGTAAATTACTTTTTGAGTCCCTGTGTTTTAGGGGTTTTAACCACTTAAGTCCAAAATCAAAATGTTTAATGCCCTGAGTCCCTATAGCCACTTTTCTTAATCATTTGAGTCCAAATTTCTAATACCATCCACCAAGTATGTTAACTATGGGGGTAATTTGGTCATTTATACACAAAGTACAAGTCTTATATGCACATTAGTACAAGAAACAAGTCTTTAATGCATAAACTTTTAATATATATAATATAAACATACCTAGTGCCACCGCCATTCATAACCACAACCACCCATCTCCATCTCCACCACCTCCTCCCTCATCCATCCACCACCACAATCAATAGATAATCAAAGGGTTTGACTCTCTCCTCCTTGCCTCATCTCACCAATGTTATTTACATTTAATCAAAGGGCAAAACAACAGTTGAAACAAAATCCTAAATTTTATAATTGGAGAGAAAGAATTACGGGTGAAGAAACCCTAAATCTTTAAATTGGGATTGGAAGCTTTAAGAGTCTCCACAATCTTGGCAATTTAGAGTGGTTTTACCCACGCCCTAAACAATGAAATTAAAACCCCTTATTCAATTTTTTAATATTTAGAGTTTGATTGATAGAGAGAGATTCTATGCGGAATTTGTAAAACTTACAGGGGAGCCAGTGACCAGAAAGCATTTTGCTGGGGCGGCCAGCCGGCCATTGTTGTTTTGTGATCTTTAATTGTCCCTCTAATTAACCAGTTTGCTGGGATACCCAACTTCCATTTCATAAACTGTGGAGAGGTTATAATTTATCAAGGCCGTCTCCGAGAACGATAAAAAAATTTGGGCCTTGGGCGAAACAAAAAAATTGGGCCCACTTATTATAATATAAACTCATCAGTTATATATTAAAAAACCATAATACGACGATAATTGTTACAAAATAAACAAAACAAACCAAAAGTGGTGTAGTTTGATAAAATATGTTTGTACACCCATGTATATATAAACATGTGATTCAAATTAGTGATGTTTTTAGGCATAACATGTCGCATAATCTCAATTTAAAATGTTAATATTGTTTTTAGAAAATGAATCATTACAAAATCACTAACTAAAAATAAAAGTTAATCATAGGGTTTGACTCATGACCATAAGACTATAACCCTAAACATTAACCAAAACTAGATCAAACTGTTAATTAATTAAGTGGGTTGATAAATAAAACGCAAAAGATTAATAGTTGAAAATTGTTTAAATAAAAATGCACTAGTGGGGATTAGAACTCATGACCTTGGTTTTCAAATTTTAGTGTCTTAACCATTAAACTAGCTTCATTTTTTGTTATTGAACTCATTTATTAAACATTTAACATAACGGTGTTCACTTAAAAATCTAGGCCTTGAAATTTTGTCGGGCCCTATAAACCCTTTGGGCTTGGGGTCTGCCCGGGCTGCACAACCCTGAAAACCGGGCCTGTAATTTATATAAAAAGTTAAAGGGTGGTGTGCCAGATCGCTGCTGTATTGCAGGTGGTGACGGTGGACGTGTAGTGGTGGTGGGTGGTGTGGTGTTGATGGTGGAGGTGAGACGGTGGTGTGGTGTTGATGGTGGAGGTGAGATGGTGGTGGAGGGTTTTCAATAGCGGTGGTGGGTGGTGTGGTGGTGGTGGGGGGATGCAGGTGGTCTAGAGAGGGATAGAAAGATGAGAGAGACATGAAGAGTGCAAAATGTTTAGAAAGAGAAAGAGATAAAGGGGGGGAGAGATATATAAAAGAGAGAGAGAAATCTAATAATAATTTACTTTTTATTTTTTAACTATAAGGGTATTTTGGTCATTTAACAATACTTAACCAAAAAATTCTAACAGTGTTAAAAATTTGGACTAAAAGAGTTATAAAAAGTGGCTATAGGGACTCAGGGCGTTAAACACTTTGATTTTGGACTCAAGTGGTTAAAACCCATAAAACACATAAATGAACCTTGAGAAACATTGCGACACATGATACACCCCAAAAAGATTAATTATAAAAGGGGAAAGAGATAGGTCTCATGGTTTGCGTTACGCGATCCATGAATAAAATATCCTGAATAAAGTCCGGAAGAGATCAGAGGTACGTCACCACTTGGAAGATTGAGAGTTTTCCCGACTATATATACCTTTGTTACCTAGGCTTCCGATGATTGTTGAATTCCAATCCAATCTCCTTGCTACCAAAGCTTGCAATGTAATTATTATTAATGACCCCAGCCCCCTCCACGTCCATTAAATCAAAATTATCGTGTCATCTATCATTAAGCATCTCGTGAACTAAAATATTGTCTATTATTCTGTCTACACATCTTGTTGGTGAAAATTGGGGTGTTACAGATCTTGTACTATTGATGATTAATTTACTCCCATGAAAACGATTCACGATCGAACTTAATCATCAACCGTGAGTTTTTTATTACTTGGATAGTATAGTTTGTTTAGGTATTGGAAACACTTTTACATGCACCTTAGGTATAACAACCCTCCTAAAAATATTTTTGAACACCCTAAATGTCCCTAAATATACCCCGTACGTGAAAACCGGACCCGAAATAGCCCTACACTTGTAAAAATCAACAAAAACGAAATTTTAAAGTCTCTCGCGGGGCGCGACGAAGACCTATTGGTCTGTCGCGGGGCGCGACGTCTTCGTTCTGATTCGGACACGTGGCGTGCCACGTGGCATGTGACTCAACAGGCCTACCCCTTGACTCAGCAAGGCTATAAACGACACGTAGTCGCTCGCGGGCCGCGAAAGCCCTAGCCTTGGCTTTCGCGGGGCGCGACAGACCCCCAGATCAGCCTATATAAGGGGGGGTCGAGCTCATTTGATCGTCGTTCATTTTCTGAATTCTCTCTCAACTTCTCTAGTAGTAGAAACTCTGTTCAGGCATAATAACCACTATATAGCGAAGCTTTGTCTCATTGTAAGTACTATAACCCTGCTATTACCCTACACGATCGATTTAGGATTCCGTAATGCATGTCGGCTCTGCCCGACTCAGTCATTGGAATTTTGTCTCGTGTGTACACCCGATTGATTTAGAATTTCCGTAATGCATGTCGGCTCTGCCCGACTCAGTCATTGGAATTCTGTCTCGAGTGTACGGTTAATCTAAATTGGGTTATTTTACTAACACAAGTGCATTATTTGATTTAATAGATAATAAGCAGGAGATTCTCAGGAAGCTTTAGTAGTATCTAAACATGCAATGTGAGTACATTCTCTTTTTATAAATTTTTTTGGTGAGTCAAAATGTTTACCAAAAGCTCAAATGTTTTAATATACACTTAACAGTAAATTGAGTATTTGTAAGTCTACAATTGCTGCCAGTATGTTGGGGTTTTGTATACAAAATTTGTGAGACGTTACCATTGGACAACGAGTTAGCCAATGAGTAATATGACCCACAAGTCGGGTTGACAGTACTGATTGAGTAATTGTTTAGATCAAGCAAATGTAATTGCGGGTTGCCCTCAATTCTATTAAATGTTAAAATTGTTTTGATTAAATTGGGATGCACTCACCAGTATTTCTTGCTGACAAAATGTTTTTAAAACGCGTTTCAGGTAACGTAATAAGAAAGCACAATAGAAGCTAGCTGGAGAGCACTAAAGGCTTGAAATAGTGGTTATAAAAGTTACCTAAATAAACAAGACATTTTGTTTTCAATAAATAAGGTTTACCCTAATAATGTATTGTCAAATGAACTTGGGTTTTATTCCCATAAATTATTCCTATAAAAGTTTGGTGTTTTACTCTGATAAAAATATTTCCTAACTACGGTCCTGATGTATTCCGCTGCCAAATTAATAAACACCGATAACACCCTCTCTCTGAGTAGCTCGCGGCCGCACGCTACCGGGTAGGGGTCGGGGGTTGCGACATTAGGCGATTGTTACATGGTATGAATTCGATCGTAGTATCGACTATGGTTTTTTTGTTCTTTAACTCTCGATATTTTTTATACCATATATGGCAAGATCATAGCATTCCTAGTTAATCATTTGGACATCGTTTCATATGATCAGAGATACGGTTGTAATCGAACCGAGCGAACACGCACAAGACCGTGTTCGTGTTCGTTCGTTAGGTATATTAACATGTTCGCGAACTGTTCACGAACGCATACCGAACATAAGTTTGTGTTCGTGTTCGTTCGTTAATAAAATTCACTTGTTCGCGAACAGTTCATGAACACAGGACTCGAACACAAACGAACGCAAACAAATAAAAACGAACGTATACGAACATTTAACTTAAAAATAAAAACATTGTTAACTTTAAACATTGGACATAAATACTTAAGTACAACCATCAAATGATAAATCAAAACACATGAACTCTACTATAGCCACCAAAGGATGAATTAAGTTTAACTAACTTAGACATTTTTATCCAAAATTACTTAGACATAATTATTCAAAGTTTAACTAACTTAGACATAACTATCCTAGAAAGATGTCTTGAATGTCTAAATTTTAGCTAACTTAGAACAAAACGGTCTCAAGTTTTTAATATTTTTAGATAAAAGGTTTATAATTTATTATTTTTTTACTATAATCAAACAAACACGAACAGAGGTACATAAAAAACATAACCGAACATATTACCGAACATTCACTAACGCAGTCGAATGAACGAGACATTTGTTCGTGTTCGTTCCCTAAGCTAACCGAACGAAATTTTTTGTTCGTGTTCGTTCGTTAAGCTAATCGAACAAACATAAACGAACTTCCCACCGAACGGTTCACG
Source organism: Helianthus tuberosus (assembly GCA_030545235.1). NCBI lineage: Eukaryota > Viridiplantae > Streptophyta > Magnoliopsida > Asterales > Asteraceae > Helianthus > Helianthus tuberosus. The sequence continues at coordinate 24,879 of JARYGA010053038.1, forward strand.
GACTGTCGCTGAACATTCGATTCGTTTACAGCCCTAATCAGAGAATATATAATAAAGACATGGATAATTGTATTTAGCATTCAAAATCATATGTTTATTTCTGTTTTTGTCACTAAGATAGTGAATGCACTTCACAATGTGTAACTTATATGCACTAAGCATTCACATCCAATCCATCAAATGATACATACATTCCACTAAAAAACTCCTATATCAATATATTTTCACTAAAAACAACTACTTTTTCTCTCTCCTTTCAATTAAATAATATTATCATTACATTTTTCTCTCACTTCCACTCACAACCACTTTCAAAATATATTAAAAAATTATAACGGGTAAACAGTGTCCCCCCAAATATACAGATGAACAGTAACATTTTCTCTCTCCTCTACTCACAACCACTTTTTATACCCTTTATAATATAAAAACCCCTCCTCACATAATTTGATGGTTAGGATGTGAATGCTCTAACACAATAACAAAATAACATAACAATTTTCATTATAAGCATATATATTATATATATACATGCAAAACACAAAAGACATTTGAGGTGTAAACATAAATATTATAACACTTCATGTTACTTTTCATTGATTATGGTAGAAAACCATTTAGTAAATACAAAATTCACAACTCATAATTATTATAAATTCAAACATGAACGAAAAATCAAATCTGAATTATAATTATCAAGAGAAATAATTCACTATCCTTGTTCGTTGGTGATGATAAAGAAAGTTGTCATAGTCGTCAAAAGACATGCATATATGAAATTAAATAAGTGGCACACAAAAAAATAAAGAAACAAGATCAAAAGGGAAAAAGGTTATTTTTGTTATATCGTGTGGGTTGGGAAAAAAAAAGAATATATTTATGTCAACTAAAGCAGTGGCACATATTCTTAATGCATAACAAATTTTACACGTTCAACAGCAAAGTCATTTTTATTTGACCCTTACACACATATGGATATGTTCAATGCAAAACTAATTTAAAGTATAGAATAGAATCATAAAAATCATATAAAAATTGTACATAATGTTGGCTATATAATAGTGTGTGTGAGAAAGAGATTCATTTATACTCTTACTAGGTTAGAACCCCGTGTGTTATACGGGTTTAAATAAATATAATTTTATATACTAAGTAATAAAATAGTTACATCTTTTAAAAACTGGTGTATTGCACGATTAGATGAATAAACACATGTCTTACACGAATAATGTAATCCGTTAACACATTTAGTTATCAAGATGTGTTTTCTAACAAAATAAACTTTGAGGTACTATTTACTTATTGTAACATCTCACTTTATTTTTTATTAGGTTAGAAGTTGTGTATTACATGCTTTATAACATTTTACTTTGTTTTTTTATTTATTATTAGGTTAGAAACTTACGTATTATCTGATGTTGGATAATTAGCAGAAAAAAAAGAAAAGAAATATTTTAGTAAAAAATATTAAATATACAAAAGATAAGCGGGATATTATGATTTAATATTATTATTTCATTGGAGCGTAAAACAAGATAATGAGATCCTTTATTAAAAGTAGGATTCTAAATATACCACATATATAAAAAATATATATGTTCTACATGTATTGAATAAATCCTTTTAACGAAACAGTTGACTAAAAAAATTATTTTAATATGTGATTATCAGTTATCCTTGTCCTTATCATCAAAATATAAAAGCAATTAAAACTACCAATTAAATAAAATCTTTATCTTTATAAATATTTAAAAAGCTAATATCTTTTGTTTAGATTTTAGTAATTAATATATGATTATAATAATTAATATATTATTATCAGTTATCTTTGTCTTTATCATTAAGATTTATTCTACAATGCACACGAAACTAGGTCAGTAACTTAATACAACATTTACGATAAACTCACGAAATCAAAACCCTCACGACGAATGACAAAGTATAGCCCGGATTTGGGCAGCACTTAAACATCCATCGGATCGGTTTCAATCGATCGGACATTATATCGTAGCAGTGATCGAGTTATTACCCTGTTGTCGCACCAGAGGGTCGGGATTTTGATTGTTTTGAACGAAACAGTGTATAACTAAACGTACGAAATGAGTTTTTCCGTCGTAACAACTCCCCCATGCAATTGCCAAACCCCTGATATATATACTGAAAAATGGTCTCTGTCGCGTGGCGCGCCAGACCCACCTGGTCCTGGCGCGTGGCGCGACGGGTACACTTTTAGGCTAGGGTAGCCTCGTGTCCCACATAGCCCAGGTGAGTCAAGGTTCGATGAAATTCGATTCCTACAGCAAACTGTGAGGATAATTGTCCATTAGGGGATACCCCCCTTGAGTTTTAGGGGGCCCTGATCCTAGTTCCAACTGTTCTGAAAATTTTAGGGGCCATGCAATATTACTTGGGGGTCTCAATGAGGATTCCCTATTGGACGTAATAAAATAAGAAATAATAATTTTAATTAGAGTTGTTACAATAGTAAAATTAATAAATTTCGTTCTAAGACTGCGGGGAGTGGTAGCGTTGGTTGGCCGGGGGAAGTCAGCCAACGCTGGCTAAGACACTCTATGCCAGCGTTGCCCAGCCAGCGTCGCTATGGAGCGTGGGTTTGGGGGGGGGGGGGGGGGAGGGGTGAGCTGGCTAGCGAGGATTGGACCTTCATTTTAAAAAATCTCAACTATTTAAAAAAAAATAAAGTCAGCCAACATGGCTACCCAACGCCGCTTTCAAACCTCACTTTTTTTGAGATGGTCCGGTGAACCTCACTATCATCATGTGTCGAGCAAAACCCCCAACCCATGCCCTCCACTCCCCACAATCTAAGATTTTGATAAGTCAGCAAAGTTTAAAGTCCATTTTAAACGAACAAAAAGGAATATCGACGCATAAAGGAGAAGAATACGGGAAAGAGATCCAATGGTCACCTTGTGACAAAAAGGAAATAGTAAGGAAGAGGAAATGAAAATAAAAAACCCTAATTTAAAGTAACATACTAAAGAAAGGCTTGTTAGCAACTTGGATTATATTAATCACTATTTGGAGGATAAAACGCATGATAACAATGAAAACAATATGCAGTAATATCTCTATAATGGGGGAGTTGGCTATAAAGTTTATTTTTGCTACAAAGTGTAAAAAATTATAAAACATCAAAATATCAACCGTAAAACACACTCAAAACCCACAAATAACAATGTGAAGAATACTAAAACGACATATTTGTGGATTTTGTGTTGTGTTTTGGATGATAAGTCTTTGATTGTCGAATGACTAACATTAGTGTGTTTTATGTTCATAATTCTACGATGGTGTGATTGAAGTTTTTATGCACTGTTAGGGTTTGGATATTGTGTTTTAGTGATCTTCGCTCTGTTATTTGTGGGTTTTGAGTGTGTTTTATAACTGAAATTGTGATGTTTTATGACTTTGTACACTTTGTAGGAAAAATGAACTTTGTAGCCAAACCCTACCCTCTCTATAATTACGTAAAATACAATTTAATACAAGACAGGTTTATATCTATTAAGGGATATAGATTGGATAAAACTTGATTGTAATTCTTTCTATTTAATTTGATTTATAAGGTCAGTCGTCTTGTCAGACAGCCAGTGTGGCGTGGTCACCGTGATCACATCGTCGCAAGTGGTTTGATCGCAGTAGTTATAATGATGGACGTGTTGGTGGTCATGGTAGTGGTAGTTGTGGGAATGAGGTGTATTGTTGTGATTGGTTAGTTTTTTTGTGATTCATTGGGAACGAGTTAGTGATGGGTGTGATGAGTGGTGCAAGTGATTTACTAATGTCGTGATAGAATTAAATGGAATAAGGTGTCATTTTATGATTGGTTTGTTTGTACTGAAGGTGTGATGATTTATAAGACTAGTGGGTATGGAGAGCCTCATCCCCAAGGGGATGGGCCGCCACGTCAGCGCCACGTAGGAGTGGCTTGGATGGGATGGACCTAGGGGGGTGGGGGATGAACCCCTTTATGTATATATATGTATGTATGTATGTATAGGTATATGTGAGAGAAGAGAGGAGAAGGAGGCCCGTCGACTTCGTCTGTGGGGAGCCGGATACGCCGGGACGGGAAGAGGGGGGCGGTGTGGGGGACCGGCGCCGGGCCTAAACCGGCCCCCATACCGCTTAGTCTAAGGTTCCCCGACACCCTAAGAAAGGATTTATATATTGTGTTTCCATAAAATTGTGTTCTCCTTTTGTTTTAAACTAGTGGGTTATGGTGATAGCACGTTACCATCAGGACCCTTTTTTGTTAATTGTTTCATTCTAAACTAATACATACACAAAATGAGTCCGGAAAAAAAGGCTTTTATTTGACAACCACTGTAACCAAGTGGTATGGCAGTGATTGTGACAAACCCAACGAGGGGGGTTCGATCCTGAGCCACACCCCGGTTTTCGTCCGGCAGTTACTTCAGCGAGGCAACTCGTGTGGAGGCAGTACGATTTTCGAGGAAACACCGTAACCAAGTCGGCCAATGCAGCGCAGGCACGGTTAACACAACGTAAGTCTGAGCAGACTTGGCTAGAGTCACCGATTAGACGGTGTGATATTAGGTTACTAAAAAAGAAAGTCACCGTTCAAAAAAATATATATTGAATTTCGTTATTTCTAACCCATCATTTTAAGTCCACGGTTCTTACTATTCCATGATTAACACTTAAAGTCAACAAAAAAATTTCCATAGACCAATTTGGTTACGTACCGTGCCGTGGTGGTGGATCCCATTTTTTTTTACGAGAGTTGAAATTTGTTTGAGGAAGAGATTTTTTAAGGGTCAGTTACCTATTAAATTCTTTGATCCGGTTTGGGTCGGGTCATTTTAAATTTTAAAAAAGATAAAAACCAAATTGAGGGGGTGTTTGTCTTAGTTTTAGTTTTGTGAAACAATTTATTGATTTATTGGCTTTTTGAAAAAAACTAATAAGTCAAAATAATATTTGGACAAGTGAAAAGAACTTTTTGAAACAATTTTTTTGTATAAGTTGGAAAAGTCATTTTGAAAAGCTAGGAAAACCTTGTCTTTTTAAAACTCCTTTTAACTTTTCATGAAACATTAACTTGTCCCACCTCATAAGATCATCCAAACACTTTTATAAAACAACTTATTGACTTATTGATTTTTCCCACATCACAAGGGCATACGTGGCGCATGCGGGGAATAGTGCGGTGAAGAGGTTTGCCGCGGGGGCATACCGGCGCCAACAACATTCATCGCGCGGGGTGAGTCCAAATTGGTGGACATTCACCGCTCGAGGAAGATGACCGTTGGAACAAGAAAAGATCCGTTGGACATATTTAAACGACTATATTACACTTAAAAAAAATCAATAAATACCTTTATAAATTCATGTTTTTACATTCCATTTTTTCACCCCATTCACAAAATGTCAAAGAATACTATGGATAGACAAAACAAGAGCGATGACAAGAAAAAAGTTTCGGGTTCCGGTTAGAAGGCGAGGGGGCGCGACTCGCAAAGTAGACGAGGCGGATCGAGTGTGTACCAACACACGTCACGGCGTTCAACACTTGTTTCCATAAGGTGAAGAACGCGCCAAGAAGCGGTAAAACCGATGTTGACTTTGTCAAGAATGCCTTGCTAGCATACAAAGTGAACAAGAAGAACGACTTCAAGTACATGCATTGCTGGGATGTATGTAGGTACGCTTCGAAATAGGCTAGAGTCCCTCCTGCTAGCGAGTCAACCTCATCAAAAAGGGCAAGAACACCCTCGTCCCAAGCTCAGTTCGATGCTCGTGATCAAGAGTTTGATCTTAATTTGGATGATTTTGATGATTATCCTTCCCGCCCACCCGGTAGAGACACGTCAAGAAAACGGCTTCAAAGATCGAGATCGGGTTCGGTCTCGGGTAAAGGATTGTACTCCGACCAGTTGGAAGATCTTAATACCAACATTGATACATTTAATTTCCTCCAACAACAAAGGATCGAGATCATGAAAAATATCCAAGCGTCGTTCGATAAAAAGATATCTCTAAAAAACACGAAGATATGAAATTTCTCGCTATGCCCGTCGATCATCTTACCGGCCCTCAATTGCTAATGACGTCGGAAATGAAAGAAGAAACAATGAAAAAAATATAACATGGAGTAACTTTTATGTAGTTTTTAATTTTATGTTTTTTTTTATGTAGGTTTTTTTTAAAATAATCTATGTAGTTTTTTTTAAATAATCTATGTAATCTTTTATTTTAATTACTGTGTTATTTTTATTAAATGAAATTTTAAATAGTTTAAACAAACTAAAAAATTTCACATGGCTTGTCACGCCAAGCTAAGCGACGCCCCAGCACACCCCTTGTTTTTAAGTATTAGATTGTGGATCTCACTCTCGCCACCTGTCAAGTAATACGCCCAACCCAAGCCTCTCCACACCAACCAATACTGACAAAAACTCACCACATACCACTACAAACCCCCTCTAGTTTAATTAATACATCATTATGCAAATACGTAAATACACGCACTCCTCGTGACAGCCTTTTAACAATTATACAAGTCCAAAAATAGCCACCGACTTTGAAGGCTATCACACAAATTACCCAACGAGGACTATGACTTATGAATAACTAATATTTAATAATCAAAATATACCAATTTATAAAACTAATATTTATTAGTAATCACCCTAGAGATTAAGTCTTACCAATTTATAAAAATAATATTTATTAGTAATCAACCTAGAGATTAAGTCTTAATTGGTGGATTGACCAAAATTTAGCTATGTAAAAGCCAAAATAGAATAAGGAAAAGAAAAAAGCTATATATATGCATTTAGTTGTAGTGATGCATTGATTATTTGAAGCCGACTTGATTCACATGAGTCATCGTTAGGACTCAGTGGGGCCACAACTTCATCTTCTTCCCCATTGTCTTTAAATTTGGTATTAATTTCTGAACATTTACAAGCCAACAAACAAATCAATCTCGTGGGCCACTTGTACACTCTTGTGGTTAATCAGTTGATCAAGATTCTACCCACACAAATCCACATATAGATTCACCCCTTCAACCATATATATATAGAGAGAGAGTTGTTGGGTGTAGAGATATATAGTGAACAAAATGGAGGGGAAAACAGTGGTTGATCAGCAAAGCGAATGCAGCATTTACGCAAAAACAGGAAAAAAAACAGAGTCTGTTGGTGTAAACAATGATCATGGAAGGAATCAAGAAGAGCTCAAGAAAACTGCTCAAATGAGAGATTTACTTGAAAAACATGATCCAACATCCAAGGTTTTTTTTTTCTTTTCTCTCACACACACTGACACACACACACATAGTCTCTCTCTCTAAAGATCATGACAAATTCAAGACTGGTTGAAAAGTTCTTTAATCTGTTTTGTAGATGTATTATATTTATAGGCAAAAGATTAAATACAAATAATCTTAACATACTAAACATACAAATTGAAGGAAAACCCAAAAAGACAAGGTGGCATTTTTGTAATTACCACCAACTATCAAAGTTACAACCAAAAATACCTAAAAAAACACAAATTTTTTTTTTTAACATTTTTTATTAAAAAATCGCTACATTTCGTTAGAAATTTTTTTTTTTTTTTTTTTTTTTGCTGCTACTAAA
>JARYGA010053039.1:0-38133 GCA_030545235.1 Helianthus tuberosus
AAAACTTGGGAGTTCCGGCAAGTCAGGATTTTACTTGTTAAAAACTGCCATCCAAGCCTGACGAAACTTGGATGCTTCTTCCTCAACTTCACTTGGGTAATAAGTTGCTTTCTTTGTTTCATAAAAGTCCTTTACCCCTTTAGCCTTTCCCTCGACCATTTTCACAAAAAATCTTTTTAACATTTCCATTAAACACTTTCTCAACATCAAATTCTTTCTTCTCATAATAGAATTGATTCGAGATCTCAACCTTTCCAACTTTTGATTTAAAATTCTCAGCTCACAATGGTGGAAAATGAACATCATCCATTGGAGGCACTGAGTTTTCTTCTTTTACCTCAACCTGTGGCTCATCTGACTTTGTGGAATCAGATTTATCGCCAGATTTCTCATCAAACTTCTTAACAGCTTCATGAAACTTTTTAACAACCCACATTTGGTTGTCATGCTCAACTCTCTTTTTATAAAAATTTGTCTTTGAACACTCACCAACTTCATATGTTGAATTTTCAAAAATTTTAAAATTTTCAATTAGTGATTCATTTTTCTCAACAACTTTTTCTTTTAGTTTGTAAGAGACTCCCTGTTTTGTCTTTATTGCTTTTGGACAGTTCCATGCAGTGTGACCCACTTCATTGCATTTGTAACAGGTTCTAGTCTCTTTTTTCTGATTAGCTTCACTCTTCATAACCTCTTGCTTCTTGGCAAGGAATTCTCTGTTTGATTGCTTCCAGAATGAGCTTTTTGATTCCTCTTCACAGCTTGTCCCTGAAACAAATTTTGTATATGTTTTAGAAGTTTTTTCATGTCTATAATTTTTAGGTGGAATAAAACCCAATCCTTTCTTTTTGAAATTACCGTTATGGTTAGGTTTCTTTTGAAAACCAGAACCAGAACTGTAACCTTTTTTCTTGTTTAACCGTTGTTGAACTCTTGAAGTGTATTCTTTAGGTTTTTCAGTAAGACTTACATCTTTTATTTTAGAAATATTGATTTCTGTTAGTTTGAAAACCTTTTTAATATTTTCAATTCGAACACTTCTTATTGGAAATTCTTTATCAGAATATAATTTGTCAGAATCATTTAAAGTGTATGCAACTTCAAATGTTTCATCCTTCAAATTAGATTTTGATAAAAGAAATTCTTAATTGTAAACCCGTTTAACCGACGACTTTTGACTGTTGACTGATGATGATTCCGGACTTTTTGACTCAGACTTTAACTCCGACTCCTCATCTGTATCCAACACCTGATCGACCACCTTTTTTATTAACACGGACTCATGATTAGTGTCAGACGATGTGAACGTAACGTCAATGTTTTCTGGTAATTCATTAGTTGTTTCGGATTTTAACTTTATATTGACAGCCTTTTCAACTTGCTCCTCATTCGGTTTTCTAGGAGAATACCCTTCCCAAATTGGAGGCGGACACTTGTTATAACTAACACTCTGCTTCTTACCAGTATCCTTCTTCTTTGGTTTCTCATCATCTTGAAATGCTTCAAAACCTGCAACAGTTGGATAAATTCGATCAATGAGATAATTAGAACTAGAATAACTCTGTAATAAACGTCTGATTCTCTCATTCTCAATCTTTTCTGTCTCCAACTCTTGCTTCCATTTCGCACTTTCTTCAATGTAGAAATTAATGGCTTTCTGCTTCGACATCAGCACAGCATTCAACATTGTCAGTGCATCTTCTCTTTTAGAATTAGTCTTTTGCAGACCAGTTACCGTTCTATTCAACACATCGTAAGATTCTTTCACGTAGTTGAGATCAAATAGTAACTTTTCTTTCATCTTTTCAAGCTCAGCCAACTTCACATCTTTTTCTTTACATTTCTTACAAGATTCCAACCATTTTTCACATGGCTTGATAATCTCAACAATCTTTTCAACTTCGATTATTTTCTCCACTTCAACAACTTTCTCAATCTCAATCACCTTCTCATCTTCCTTACTTTGTTCATTCTTCATTGCCTCAGCAACATCTTCAACCTTCACCTTTTTCAACTCTTTTGCTGCTCGTTTCTTCTTCAACTTCTCCAAGCGATCTGCAAAATAAAATTGAAAACTTTCAGGAGATAAAGAAGTTTTTGCAATATTAATATGCCTTTCTTCATCATCATCACTACTATCATCAGTTGGTGATTGATCAAAATCTATCGTCTTTTCAGAACTATCATCTGAAGAACCAGAATCAGATGGTGTTTGATCAAAAATAGTTGCTTCTTCTGAACATTCATCGGATGAAACAGATTCTTCTTTTTGATTCTTCTCATGAACACCAATCACTTTCATCCATTCTGTAAACAAATCAGGCTTTTGAACTATTTGAGCAATGAAAGCTTTAAACTCCCTATTCTCATCCACAAACCTATCCCAGCTAAATCCTGGAGCCATTTTCTCATCATCTTGATCAATGATACCATAATAAGCTTTCTTATTTGCATCTTCAATCATCCTAGCATGTGCAGTTTGTGGTTCTTTTTGTTGATGTGGTTGATGAGCAACCTGTTGATATATGGCTTTTCGATAGTAATCATCTTTTCCAAAAGGATTCTTTGCTCCACTCGCTTCCTGATTTTTGCATTCTCTTTTGAAATGACCTTTCTCCCTGCATCGAAAACAAGTAACTTTAGATTTATCAAAACCCAAAGTAGAAACATGTGCATCCAAAAAATCATTTCTTCCTGTAATCATTTTGAACTTTTCAGCTCTTCTCAAGACACTAGTTAAACACCATTTGATGTCCATGAGCTCCATCTCTTCAGCATCTATCTGATCGTAATCCTCTTTCGTCAGCAAAGGATTTCCGATCCTCCCTGCAACCAAACCTTCATAGGATTGTAACACAGTTGCAAGTAACGCCATGTGATCTTTTGCAATTTCTTCAGAAAAACTTTGACCATCTGGAAGTTTCAATGCAATGTTGCACTCTATCACACAACCATTCCCACTTTTTGAACTTTGAGAATGAAAACTTGAAGTTGAACTCTTTGGATTAATCCTCTGATATGAAGAAAAACCACTGCTGTGACAACCCATATTCCCAAGGTTAGTGTCGTTTAACTTAACGATCCTAAATCCTCTTTATTTCTTTATTTCCGTCTCGTTAGAGTTCGACGCATTAGACTAATTGTGTTAATTTTAAATTTATATTATAACTGACTGTGTTGGGCTGCGAATAATTCATGCCGCATTTTCTAGAAGCCCAAGGAGGCCCAATCGAGCCACCCCCAAACATTGTTTGGCAGCCCTATCGGTTATGGTGGCAGCCCAAGTGTAATGGGCTCAAGCCCACTATCGGTTAAAGGGGGTGAACCGCCTTAACACATGTATATATTATTAGGTTACGTGACATTATGGCTGATTAAGTATTAAACGCACAAACCCTAGACTTTCATAATCTCATTCGGCAGTGGTAGACCCCCCCCCCCATTCGAAGAAAACCTCCTGTACGGGCATCAAACTTTTGGTTAGTGATTTCTGCTCGAGATGTTTATGGTTGTTAGTATTGCTATATGTGATTTGTATTGATGGTTTAGGTAACAAAGGTGTATATGCTATCCATTTACAACCGTGGAACTGGGAGTGCTTGTCCCCTTAGACGTATCAATATGCTGTTCATTAGACATAAACTTCGCCATTTCAGTCGGCGTAACTTCCAGAATTTCATCAACTACCTGTGTCGTTCTATGCGTCTTCCCATTCATACCATCATTTGTAAAACCATTATCCTCATATCCATCTCCATAATCAGCATCTAAAGCCTCAAAAGCATTGGACGTTTTTATGTTAGTCTCATTCAAAGGTGTATCAGAATCCTTCTTCGTACCTGACGTACTAGCTCCCGACTTGTTCAATTTTTGCCTATAAACAAATTTTGTTTTCGGTTTCTTATTCATCATTCCAATCTTTGCAACCTTTCTATTGTCTGTAATAAAACCATCAGCATCAACTGAAACTTGTTTGGGTTTAACATTCTGATTTTTCGGGCAATTTTGATCACTGTGGCCGAAAATACAACATGCTGAACAGCGTTGTGGTTTCCACTCATATTCAACCTTGAACCATCCCCTGAAACAAGCTGAGGTTCGTAATCTTATGACAGCCAATAATGTTGAATTGTGTGCCATTCTCGAATCACATGTAGATGTTAGCAAGCTGGATAAAGTCTGTAAGTATGTTTTTCGTAAGTGGAACTGGACTTCAAATGGTGGGGTTTGTAGTCGAGGGACAAGAATTATTTTGGGATGGAATGCGGACAACCTTGATGTTATGGTTCTCTTTCAAACGGACCAAATTATTCACACACAGGTTTTCTTTAAAGCTAGCAAGAAAGTGTTGTTCTGTTCGTTTGTTTATGCGGAAAATAAGTATCAAGACAGGAGATTGCTTTGGAATGAGCTATGCAAACATAAAGTTTTCTGTTATGATAAGCCGTGGGTGGTAATGGGAGATTTTAATTCTGCTCTCAAGCTTGAAGATTCGTTATATGGGTCATCTAAACAATCTATTGGCATGCGGGAATTTGATGAATGTGTTCATCAAGCTGATTTGATTGATATAAGTGCTCACGGGTTACAGTACACTTGGAATCAAAAGTCGAAGAGTGAAACATGCCTGTTGAAGAAAATAGATAGAATTATGGGCAATGTCACGTTCTTAGACTAGTATCCTTCAGCCTATGCTATGTTTCATCCGTTTCGTGTCTCGGACCATACTCCGTGTTTTCTTAAAATATTGAGCAATAATGGTTATCGTCCAAGACCTTTCAAGTTCCCGAATTTTATTGTTACGAAACCTGAATTTAAGGATAGTGTCAAGTCCGAGTGGGAGAAGAATGTTGAGGGTGTTACTATGCTCTCGGTAGTGAAGAAGCTCAGGAATTTAAAGCCAAAGCTGAGGAAGATATTGTTTGACCAAGGTAACTTGCATGCAAAGGTGAATGATTTGAGGAAGAAGCTAGATGATATTCAGGCTCAAGTGGACCAAAACCCCTTGGATACTCGGTTGAGGCAATTGGAGGCTCAATGCCTTCAGGATTTTCAGTCGGCAGCTTATGATAAGGAATGTTTTTTAAAACAGAAATCTAAGGTTGAGTGGCTTTGTGCGGGTGATTCAAATACAAAGTTTTTTCACAACACGGTCAAAGTTAAAAATGCTAGAACCAAGATCTATAGTGTTTTGGATTCGTTGGGTAATAGATATGAGGGTGAAGATGTGGCTGATGCTATGGTTGCTCATTACATGAATTTTTTGGGTGTAGAGGTTCCAGTCCAAAGGTTTAACTCTGAAAATCTGTTTACTAATGTGCTTAGCAGTGATGTTGCGGATCATATGATTCGTCAAGTTACTCGGGAGGAGGTAAAGCAAGCCATGTTTAGTATTGGTGAAGATAAGGCTCTGGGTCCTGATGGATACACGTCGGCTTTTTTCAAGCATGCTTGGGATGTTGTTGGTAATGAGGTGACTAATGCTGTTTTGCAGTTTTTTGAAAATGGTAAGCTGCTTAATCAAGTCAATCATACGATTATTGCTTTAATTCCGAAAAAAGAAGTTCCGGATTCAGTTGTGGATTACCGACCCATCTCTTGTTGCAATGTTTTGTATAAATGCATTAGCAAGATTCTTACGGATCGGTTGAAAACATGTTTGGGTGTTCTTGTTAGTATTAATCAATCTGCCTTTGTGCCGGGTAGGAGGATTTCAGACAATATCCTCCTCACGCAGGAATTGATGCACAATTATCACCTAAACAGGGGGCCAGCGAGATGTGCTTTTAAAATTGACATTCAAAAAGCTTACGATACGGTAAACTGGGATTTTTTAGAGCTAATCCTTACTCGTTTTGGTCTTCATCAGAAAATGGTGAAGTGGATTATGATGTGTGTAACCTCAGTGTCGTACTCCTTAAGTATTAATGGTAATCTTCATGGCTATTTTAAGGGTAAACGTGGGCTTAGACAAGGAGACCCAATGTCGCCTTACCTTTTCACGTTAATTATGGAGGTGTTATCTCTTTTGTTACGACAAGCGGCAAACAACTCTTATAAGTATCATGCCCTATGTGCAAAGGAGAAAATTATTAATGTGTCGTTTGCTGATGATTTATTCATATTTGTGCATGGCGATGTGGTTTCGGTTAGAAAGATCAAGAAGGCGTTGGAAATTTTCACTAATATTTCAGGATTAGCTCCTAGTCCAGCTAAGAGTACAGTTTTTTTCTGTAATGTGCCTCCTTCGATCAGGCAGGAAATTCTTAACATTATGCCATTTCAGGAGGGTTCCCTCCCGGTACGGTATCTTGGGGTCCCCCTTATCACGTCGAGATTGTTATATAAAGATTGTGAAGTCCTAATTCAACGCATGGAGAAAAAGATTGTTAACTGGGTGACTAAGTCTCTATCTTTTGCGGGCCGTTTGCAGCTAATCAATTCGGTTCTCTCTTCTATGCACATCTATTGGGCGTCAGTGTTTGTTATCCCAGCTCGGGTCATTAGTGAACTTGAAAAAAGAATTCCTCGTTTTCTGTGGAATGCAGGCTCGGAAGGCAGGATTTGTGCTAAGGTTGCTTGGAAAGATGTTTGTTTGCCTAAAGATGAAGGCGGGTTGGGTATTCGAAATATCTCGGATGTTAATAAATCTCTTATGGCAAACCATATTTGGAGTATTATTACTAATCGGGAGTCTGTTTGGGTGAAATGGATTCATAACTACAAGCTTAAAGGTAGGAATTTTTGGGAGGTTCCTTGTCGGGGGAGTATGAGCTGGGGATGGAGGAAAATTTTATCTATCCGAAGTATCATTCATCCGCACATCTGGTCTTCTCTGAAGAGTGGTTTACAAACTAATGTGTGGAGTGATATGTGGTGTACGGGGATCCCGCTTAGATCGTTTATAACTCCAAGGTACATTACTAATGCTGGTTTTAATCTTCGGGCTACGGTGGCGGAGGTTATTGATCAGAGTGGAAACTGGAAATGGCCTCAAGCGTGGCTTGATCTTTTTCCGGTTTTAATCACTATTTCGGTTCCCATTTTAGAGCCTAATGCCGTGGATCGGCTTGTTTGGAAAGATTTGGATGGAAAAACTGGTGACTTTAAATCGGCTCATGTTTGGAACACCATTCGGAGTAGAGATCATCATGCCGTGTGGGCAAACATGGTTTGGTTTTCTCAATGTATCCCGAGGCATGCTTTTCATATGTGGCTGGCTTTTAAAAATAAGTTAAAGACACAGGATAGGATGGCAGTTTGGGAAGCAGGTAGCCAAACAAATCTGAACCTTATGTGCTGTCCGTTATGCAATTTTGACCGGGATAGTCGTGATCATTTATTTTTTCAATGTAACTTCTCGGCTCAAGTGTGGAATAAAGTAAAGAAGCTGGTAAAGTTGACGAATGTGAATACTACTTGGTCATCAATTTTAACTTGGGTGGACCAACACTCAAGATCAAAGAATGTTGATCACATTGTGTGTAAGTTGGTGATAGCGGCCGCTTCGTACTATATTTGGCAAGAAAGGAATAACAGGCTGTTCAATAATAATAAGAGGTCGGTAGATCAAGTTACTGAGAAGGTTATAGGATCGGTTCGGTTACGGCTGATGGGATTCAGATTCCGTGTGAGCTCGGCTAGGGAAAGGATTTTCAAGGCTTGGCAGATTGAAGATAGCAACTACGATTTAATGGATCCGGGCTAGTAGTTTTTTCGGGTCTTGTTATGTTTCGGTAGCTTTGCTTTGGCTGTCTTGTGTTTTGGTTGTCTTGTTTAGTTTGTTTGGTTGATGGATTGTGTTGTGTGGTGTCCTAGGCTTGGCATGTCAAGTCTAGTTGGTGTGTCGTTTTTGACATACCCTTGTTATTATTTGACTCATCTATAAAATTCATCGGGGTAACCCTTTACCCAAAAAAAAAAAAAAAAAACAAAGGTGTATATGTGCTACATGATGATGAACCGCCTTATATGCGGATTATACCTTGATATCTCTTGCATGAATTTTGAAAACCCTGGTCTGATCTTGTCGCGTATACGTAGTTTAAATTTCTGCCGTATATGTGCGGTTTAAATATTTATGGATGGTGTGTTATTAGGGGGTGATGTAGGTTGAGATGTAATCACATGATAAAATAATGGATATATCACTAGTGTATCGGTCCAATCTAATTGAAGGTGTGGCCATGTGAGGACTGATAGAGTTGGTAATCATATATTTGAAATAGCGGCCATGTGGGGATATAGTCAAACAATGTGGTTATCATAATAGTGTGTCAGTATGCATGCATGATGTAATCTTAAGTGCACAAACTAATGATTAATCTTGGGTCATTAGGGAAACAGTAGTGGGCTAGAGGTTGCCATAATTGTAAAACATATGCAAGTGATATTTATGATTTGGGCTAACACATGAATTATTAGATTAACTAGGTATTGGGCCGCAACATGTAAGAGGCTGCCATAATTGTAGGTTCGAAATCTGAGATATGTGTTTCAAATAAAGGGTGCGTGTATTTGGTGATGAGTTAATGGACCAGATTGTGTTCGTGATGAATTAATAATTCATGGGCTATGGCCATAAGGTGCATAAATTATCTATGGGCTTTGTATGGCAGTTGGGCCGCATTATGTGATGTTGATTTAGTTAACAGAAGGTTTGTAATATGTGAACTAGAAACATGAATTTGTATTATGATCAATAATAGGATTTGAACACTTGCCATGAGTTGTGATATGATATGTGTTTTACTTAATTGAAATCTGTGTAATACATGCAAAGAACACATGAGTCACGTGTACACGAACTAACCGTTAGTGATGACCACACTAGGATCTGGTTAACCAATTTGGAACGGATAGTAAAATATAACATACCGAGCAAATCAAAGGTGAGTTCACTGCTTTTCTCATGCATGCATCCCGGGGAGGGATATCGGGTAACGTTCCGGGGAGGAACGCGTGTTTATTGGGATGTTTGTTATTGTACTCAGTATCTATCTCGTAAGACCCCTTACAGATACCGACAGTTGCCGAGGAGGCAACGAGGTTATTAGTTGATAGCGCTATTAGGTTTGGCACCCTCACACCGTACCGGGGAGGACGGTCGAGAACTAATTTCCTTAAAGCATGACCAATGTTTTGATAGAGACATTGGGGTTGGGCAATCACATATCTTGTAGCTATTCGGTAATCGAGTAATAACAACATCAAAACGACGAAACATCAAATCAACAAATCATCTTATTAAACTGTTTTACACATGTGACTGGTAACTAAACTCGGTAACAAAACTTTGAACTCACCAGCGTAGTCTGACACACTTGTTTGCATGCTTGTAGGTCGTTAGCTGAGATATTTTGGGGACTTGCTATCTGGAGCAGCTGGAGTGGGCATGGTCTTGCTGGACGTATTTATTTTATTGGTTTATTGATACATTACTTTGGTTTTAAAACTGGTTAACTTTGCTTCCGCTGATACTTTGGTTTTCATTCAAACTTACAAACAGTGTTTTATTTACAATCAAGTACTTTATCTTTTAATTGAATGCGTTTGATATAATTAGTGGCTCGTTGTTGGATTCGTCACACTCCTAATAGGGACATACCCTAGGTGGGAATTTGGGGGTGTGACAGTTTGGTATCAGAGCCCACTGGTTATAGAGAACTTGGTTTTAAAAAAACGTTTTCATAAAACCAGACTATAACCGAACTGATCCGAAATCGACCATGACACTCAGCTTCAGATTGCAAGGTTCGTCTCTTATTACTTTACGCATTACTTGTTTAGTAATCACACATTCATAGCATGCAAGACACGATATGTTAGATACCATAGTACATTGATAGTGTAACACTACCCCTCGAATTCTGTGAATCATAATCATGTAGTACTTGATTCTGTGTTAATTGAATACGGGGAGAAACTTCGAGCGCAAGTTAAGAGGCATTGAGATGAGCATGCAAGTCGCCTTATTATCATGGGTGCACACATAATAATAACGCGAGGTGCATGCAAGTCCCAGTGAGGCTTAAAAAGTGTGAGAGGGATTCTTTCCTATTGCGTGTGAACTTGGTAACCTATAGATTTCAATGTGATACCTGATTATTTTCCCCATTCTCGACTCCTAAATTCGTTCCCTCTCCTTATATAGAATCATGAACGGACGTGGCAGACGAAATGGTGGACGTGGAGGTGGCCGCGACGGTGGACGTGGCAACATCAATATGACTCAGGCCCAGTTGACAGATCTGATCAACGAACGCGTGGCTGAGGCATTGGCAGCCTATCAGGCTGGTACGTTATGTGTCAAAAGTTTCTGTTATTCGCATGTCATATGCACGGTTCTTACCTTTGTAATTGTATTTCCTTACATCCATTAGGTCAGTGGGACTGAAGGGGCTGTGGGACTGCTGAGATTTATGGACTGCATGTCATATGCAAGGTTCTTACCTTTGTAATTGTATTTCCTTATTCGCAACAGAACAACCCGCCCGTCTGCACATTCAAGACATTTATGGACT
Source organism: Helianthus tuberosus (assembly GCA_030545235.1). Taxonomy (NCBI): domain Eukaryota; kingdom Viridiplantae; phylum Streptophyta; class Magnoliopsida; order Asterales; family Asteraceae; genus Helianthus; species Helianthus tuberosus. The sequence continues at coordinate 10,524 of JARYGA010053039.1, forward strand.
GTAAGCCACAAACCTTCAGTGGGACTGAAGGGGCTGTGGGATTGCTGAGATGCTTTTTTTTTTTTTGGTAAAGGGTTACCCCGGTGATTCTATTATAGACAACCGCCAAATAAGAACAAGTAGTGAGGATGAGTTCCCCACTAGTTCATATACAGGACATGCCCCGTATATGTAAACAAAAAAGCAAAACAAAACAAGTTACCACCTCAATCTAGCCTACTACAATCATGATAATGACTAACTAGTAGACAAACGAAAAAACAAACAAACGACGTCAACCACCATCATCAAAAATGAAATTGCTACCAACCGGCAGCCCCTTTGCATGAAACAAAAGCCACCTATCCATTGGACACCTTTATGTGAGAGGTGCTTGCCCCTGTACTGGAAGACGTATGATGTGTACCCGATGTCATAAACTCCTTCGTTTCATCATATACATTCTCTACCTCATCATCGTCAGACTCCGCATTTAGCTCATGTCCCCCTTTAGATCTCCCTTGGAAGGAACCCCCGTCCCCCCCCCCCCCCCAACAAACCCAAGAGCACTAAAAGAATTGTGTGTTTGAACCTTGGACGAGCTATTCACTGCCTTTTTCTTCTTATCCACAGGTCTATATTCAAATTTGGGCTTTTGATTGTTAACTTGAAAACCACTCTTCTTTACATTCTTCTTTTTCTTGACTTCCGTATAACCATCCTCATCTACTTTCTGATTGTTTGTAGGAGGTTTCACTGTCGATCGAATGCCTTTAGGACACTCCTCATAAACATGCCCAAAAACACAGCAATGGGCACATCTCGGGGGTTTCCATTCATACTCCACCCTAATAGTCTCAGTAACATATTTATTCCCATCCAATTCAGGAATAGCCATGGTAAGAGTCTCTTTCAAATCTTGATCAGCCGATATTTCAATGAGAGCCCTAGCATAGCTGCTCCTTCCCCAAGCCTCATTACACATATCAATAGGAATCAAGTCGCACAGGATTCCCAATTTTTGAAGCCAGCATGCTTAAACCATCATCAGAATATGCCACTAGAGGGACATCATGCAATTTAACCCAAACTGCAACCTTTTTAACTTCTTCTTTTTTAAGAGTGTTTGTAGGGGACCAAATGTTGAGAAACATAGGTTTATTACGGATCATCCAGGGACCCCCTTCAAGAACAACATCCATACCCTTTCTGTCTTCAAACTTGAAGAAAAAGAACCCATTCGAATTCATCATAGTTTTCTGAAGACCATGTTTCTTCCAATTTGTTCTCACAAAGTGTTCAACTACTGGATACGCAATTCTATCCCCCAGAAAATAACCATAAAGAGTGTTAGCTAACCCGTTGTTAACCTGGCGAACAGAATCAATCGGAAGCACTACATCCACTCCATCCATTGAGACATCTGAGTTTAGAGAACGAAACTTGACTTTAGGAACTTGTTCAGCCGCATCATTAGCCTTCCTAGCAAATTTATCATCATTCTGTTTCTGAATTAACTCACTCCCACGCTTAATATCCCCCTGCTCGACCTGTTCATTTAGGACCACATCCGCATAAGATTGGACATGAGCATTATCATTATCATCTTGTATCTGATCTTGAACACGAGGAGGACTAACATCCTTCAACGGTAGCACAAATGCTACCTTTCGTTTGTCAAACACCTTCGCATAAATCTGATTAGGAGAATCAGAGCTGCCAATATGTAACTGTCCTGCTGGAGATAGAGTGAAGTTTGCTTCGGGCACACTCGAGGATGCCGCTCTGACATGGTGGAATGCCCAGGTTCAGCTGTTGGGTATTGAAGAGGCAAACGCCACCACTTGGGATGACTTTAAAGAGTTGATCAGGGAGGAGTACTGTTCCCGTGACGATATTCAGAAACTAGAAAACGAGTTCTATAACTTGAAGATGGAGGGGTCAGAGATAGAGGCTTACACGAGGAGGTCCAACGAGTTAGCAATTTTATGCCCCAATCTGTCTAGACCTCCACCTCGAAGAATCGAACTGTATCTCAAGGGATTAGCTCCAGAAGTTAAGGGTTACATCACCGCAGCAAACCACAACAATCTGGCACAGGTTGTCCAAATGGCACACAAAAAGGACAGACACTGGCAGTACTCACAGCTTTAGCCAGTCGTCATCAGTTAATCAGAATCAGGGTTCTTATGTTGGGAAGAAGCCCCAGTGCAACAAGTGTGGCTATCATCATTTAGGGCAGTGTGCTCGAACTTGTCGTAGGTGTGAAAAGGTAGGCCACGAGGCCAAGGATTGCAGGGCTCCACAGCCAAAGCAGCAGAATCAGCAGTATCAGCGATAGCAAGGGCAGCCACCTCAGCATAATCAGGGGTTCGGAAAGGGGTGTTTTCAATGTGGAGCCGAGGGTCACATCAAGCGAGACTGCCCTCAGCTGAATCAGAACACGGGTAACAACAACACCGGGAACAACAATGGGAACAACGGGGGCAATGTGGCGCGTGGGCGTGGATTTACTATTGGAGCTGGTGAGGCGTGGAATGACGGCAATGTAGTTACGGGTACGTTTTCAGTGAACGGTATATTTGCATCTATTTTATTTGACTCTGGTGCCGATTGGAGTTATGTATCTTTGGAGTTCGGTAGTCGTTTAGGGTTGAGTCCTACACCTCTTGTTACTAAACACATAGTAGAGATAGCTGATGGTAAAACGATTGAAGCTACACACGTTCTTGTTGATTGCAAACTAGATCTAATGGGTCAAGTGTTCGACATTGACCTACTCCCTATTACTCTTGGAAGTTTCGTTGTGGTTATTGGCATGGTTTGGTTGTCCAAGTATCAGGCAGAAATTCTTTGTAAGGAGAAAATCGTGCGTGTTCCTCTCCCTAGTGGAGAATCTTTATCAGTTCAGGGTCATCGTAGTGGTGCCACAGTTAGTATTATCTCAGCAATGAAGGCTCTGAAGTGTCTGCGTAAGGGCTATCCTGCTATTTTGGCTCTTGTTACTGATTCGCAGACTGACGAGAGGAAACTCGAAGATCTTCCAGTTGTTCGAGAGTTTCCTGATGTATTTCCCGAAGAACTCCCTGGATTACCTCCACATCGTCAGGTGGAATTTCAGATCGACCTCCAGCCAGGAGCAGCACCGATTGCCCGTGCTCCTTATCGCCTTGCACCAGGAGAGTTACAGGAGTTGTCAAATCAGCTCCAAGAGCTGTTGGATAGAGGCTTTATCCGACCTAGCTCTTCGCCCTGGGGAGCCCCTGTATTGTTCGTGAAGAAGAAAGATGGGTCCTTTCGCATGTGCATTGATTATCGCAAGCTCAACAAGGTGACGGTCAAGAACCGTTATCCTTTACCACGTATCGACGACTTGTTTGACCAGCTGCAAGGGTCAAGTTTCTATTCTAAAATCGACTTGAGGTCAGGTTATCATCAGGTACGAGTCAGAGAGGAGGATGTACCCAGAACAACTTTTCGAACACGGTATGGCCACTATGAGTTTTTGGTTATGCCTTTTGGGATGACTAATGCACCAGCGGTCTTCATGGATCTCATGAACCGCGTGTGCAAACCGTACCTCGATGACTTTGTTATTGTCTTTATTGACGACATCTTGATCTACTCCAAGAGTAAGGAGGACCACGAGCGACATCTACGCCTTACTTTAGAGCTCCTGAGGAAGGAGCAGCTGTACGCGAAGTTTTCTATGTGTGATTTTTGGATTCGAGAAGTACACTTTCTTGGGCACATAGTTAACGAGATGGGTATTCATGTAGATCCTGCCAAGATCGATGCTATTCGGAATTGGGCGGCACCAAAGAATCCTTCGGAGGTGCGACAATTTCTTGGTCTTGTAGGATATTATCGTCGTTTCATTCGGGATTTCTCTAAGATCGCTCGACCTCTCACCTCCTTGACACAGAAGAAGGTAGTCTATTCTTGGGGAGCGAAACAGGAAGATGCCTTTCAGCTATTAAAGCAGAAATTGTGTAGTGCACCGATCTTGTCCCTACCGGAGGGTACGGAGGACTTCGAGGTTCATTGTGATGCGTCGATTCAGGGTCTTGGTTGCGTGTTGATGCAACGCGGCAAGGTGATAGCCTATGCTTCTCGACAGTTGAAGGTACACGAGAAGAACTATACGACTCACGACTTGGAGTTAGGCGCTGTGGTCTTCGCATTGAAGATTTGGAGGCATTACCTGTACGGTACCAAATGCACCATCTATACCGATCACAGGAGTCTCCAGCATATCTTCGACCAGAAGGAATTGAATATGCGGCAGCGTCGTTGGATCGAGCTTTTTAATGATTATGAGTGTGCTATCAAGTATCATCCGGGTAAAGCCAACGTTGTAGCAGATGCTCTCAATCGCAAGGAACCGAAACAGAAGCGAGTTCGTGCTCTACAGCTTACTATTCACTCTGATCTACCTGCTCAGATTCGTTCAGCCCAGATCGAGGCCTTAAAGGAAGAAAACATCGAAGCTGAGGGTTTGCGGGGTATGCAGAAGAAGTTTGAGCAACGGTCTGATGGTATCCACTACATTATGGAACGGGTATGGGTTCCTTTAATTGGTAACCTTCGAGAGCTTGTGATGGATGAAGCGCACAAGTCACGATATTCTATTCATCCGGGGTCGGATAAGATGTACCAGGACCTCAAGGTTTTGTACTGGTGGCCGAACATGAAAGCTATCATTGCTACATACGTGAGTAAGTGCTTGACTTGTGCTAGAGTCAAGGCGGAGTACCAGAAACCTTCGGGTCTACTCCAACAGCCAGAGATACTGATGTGGAAATGGGAGCAGATCTCCATGGATTTCGTCACAGGGCTACCGAGAACCCAGGCTGGGAACGATACTATATGGGTGATTGTCGACCGTCTCACGAAGTCAGCGCATTTCCTAGCAATAAAGGAGACAGATAAGCATTCTCAGCTCGCAGCCGTATACCTTAAGGAAGTGGTTTCTAGGCACGGGGTGCCAACTTCTATCATTTCTGATCGAGATCCTCGTTTTACTTCAGAGTTATGGCAGGCTATGCATAAGTCGTTTGGCTCACGTCTTGATATGAGCACGGCTTACCACCCACAGACTGATGGTCAGAGTGAGCGCACTATTCAGACACTAGAAGACATGTTGCGAGCGTCTGTCATTGATTTTGGGAAAGGATGGGAGAAACATTTGCCGTTGGTTGAGTTCTCCTACAACAACAGTTATCACACTAGCATCAAGGCAGCTCCGTTTAAAGCATTGTACGGGAGGAAATGTCGTTCACCTCTCTGTTGGGCTGAAGTGGGTGACAGTCAGATTTCAGGTCCTGAGCTGGTATTAGAGACTTCGGAGATGATTGTTCAGATCAGGAAACGTATGGCCGCAGCTCGTGATCGTCAGAAAGCTGATGCCGACAAACGTAGCAAGCTGGTAGAATTCGAAGTGGGTGACCGCGTCATGTTGAAAGTTTCACCATGGAAAGGTGTTGTACGTTTTGGAAAGCGTGGCAAGCTTAATCCACGCTACGTTGGGCCGTTTAGAGTTCTTGAGCGCATCGGTACAGTGGCTTACAAGCTAGAATTACCTGCTGAGCTGGGTAATGTTCACGATGTCTTCCACGTTTCGCAGTTGAAGAAGTGTTTTGCAGACGACCCGCTAGTGGTACCATATCAAGAGTTGAGGATCGATGACAAGTTGCAGTTTGTCGAAGAACCTATTGAGATCATGGATAGAGAAGTCAAAGTACGCAAGTATAGTCGTATTCCGATTGTTCGAGTCCGTTGGAACTCGCGGCGGGGACCGGAGTTCACATGGGAGCGAGAAGATCAAATGAAGCTCAAGTATCCTCACCTTTTTCCTAAAGACAAACCAGAATCTAGTAGAGCTGGTGAATCTCGGGACGAGATTCCTCTTCAAGTTGGGGATGATGTGGTACCTGAGCAAAATCCGCAACAATCTTGATTTATCACTTCACTCCTCTGTGCATACTTGTCAAATTTCGGGACGAAATTTCCTTCAAGTTGGGGATGATGTGACAACCCATATTCCCAAGGTTAGTGTCGTTTAACTTAACGATCCTAAATCCTCTTTATTTCTTTATTTTCGTCTCGTTAGAGTTCGACGCATTAGACTAATTGTGTTAACTTTAAATTTATATTATAACTGATTGCGTTGGGCTGCGAATAATTCATGCCGCGTTTTCTAGAAGCCCAAGGAGGCCCAATCGAGCCACCCCCAAACATTGTTTGGCAGCCCTATCGGTTATGGTGGCAGCCCAAGTGTAATGGGCTCAAGCCCACTATCGGTTAAAGGGGGTGAACCGCCTTAACATGTATATATTATTAGGTTACGTGACATTATGGCTGATTAAGTATTAAACTCACAAACCCTAGACTTTCATAATCTCATTCAGCAGTGGTAGACCCCCCCCCCCCCATTCGAAGAAAACCTCCTGTACGGGCATCAAACTTTTGGTTAGTGATTTCTGCTCGAAATGTTTATGGTTGTTAGTATTGCTATATGTGATTTGTGTTGATGGTTTAGGTAACAAAGGTGTATATGTGCTACATGATGATGAACCGCCTTATATGCGGATTATACCTTGATATCTCTTGCATGAATTTTGAAAACCCTGGTCTGATCTTGTCGCGTATATGTAGTTTAAATTTCTGTCGTATATGTGTGGTTTAAATATTTATGGATGGTGTGTTATTAGGGGGTGATGTAGGTTGAGATGTAATCACATGATGAAATAATGAATATATCACTAGTGTATCGGTCCAATCTAATTGAAGGTGTGGCCATGTGAGGACTGATAGAGTTGGTAATCATATAAAATCACTAATTTTGAATTTGAAATGGCGGCCATGTGGGGATATAGTCAAACAATGTGGTTATCATAATAGTGTGTCAGTATACATGCATGATGTAATCTTAAGTGCACAGACTAATGATTAATCTTGGGTCATTAGGGAAACAGTAGTGGGCTAGAGGCTGCCATAATTGTAAAACATATGCAAGTGATATTTATGATTTGGGCTAACACATGAATTATTAGATTAACTAGGTATTGGGCCGCAACATGTAAGAGGCTGCCATAATTGTAGGTTCGAAATCTGAGATATGTGTTTCAAATAAAGGGTGCGTGTATTTGGTGATGAGTTAATGGACTAGATTGTGTTCGTGATGAATTAATAATTCATGGGCTATGGCCATAAGGTGCATAAATTATCTATGGGCTTTGTATGGCAGTTGGGCCGCATTATGTGATGTTGATTTAGTTAACAGAAGGTTTGTAATATGTGAACTAGTAACATGAATTTGTATTATGATCAATAATAGGATTTGAACACTTGCCATGAGTTGTGATATGATATGTGTTTTACTTAATTGAAATCTGTGTAATACATGCAAAGAACACATGAGTCACGTGTACACGAATTAACCGTTAGTGATGACCACACTAGGATCTGGTTAACCAATTTGGAACGGATAGTAAAATATAACATACCGAGCAAATCAAAGGTGAGTTAACTGCTTTTCTCATGCATGCATCCCGGGGAGGGATATTGGGTAACGTTCCGGGGAGGAACGCGTGTTTATTGGGATGTTTGTTATTGTACTCAGTATCTATCTCGTAAGACCCCTTACATCTACCGACAGTTGCCGAGGAGGCAACGAGGTTATTAGTTGATAGCGCTATTAGGTTTGGCACCCTCACACCGTACCGGGGAGGACGGTCGTGAACTAATTTCCTTAAAGCATGACCAATGTTTTGATAGAGACATTGGGGTTGGGCAATCATATATCTTGTAGCTATTCGGTAATCGAGTAATAACAACATCAAAACGACAAAACATCAAATCAACAAATCATCTTATTAAACTGTTTTACACATGTGACTGGTAACTAAACTCGGTAACAAAACTTTGAACTCACCAGCGTAGTCTGACACACTTGTTTGCATGCTTGTAGGTCGTTAGCTGAGATATTTTGGGGACTTGCTATCTGGAGCAGCTGGAGTGGGCATGGTCTTGCTGGACGTATTTATTTTATTGGTTTATTGATACATTACTTTGGTTTTAAAACTGGTTAACTTTGCTTCCGCTGATACTTTGGTTTTCATTCAAACTTACAGATAGTGTTGTATTTACAATCAAGTACTTTATCTTTTAATTGAATGCGTTTGATATAATTAGTGGCTCGTTGTTGGATTCGTCGCACTCCTAATAGGGACATACCCTAGGTGGGAATTTGGGGGTGTGACAACTGCTGCTATTTGGACTTTGTTCAACAGTTCCAGATAAGTCTCCAGCACTAAAAGCAGTTTGAATCTTCGGACTCATTTCAACCTCTTGAACATTGCCTTTGTAATACATTTTCACATCTTGTTGACCAATCGGATTACTCATCCTCGCAATCTTTTGTTGTTCAAGATCTTGACCCTCAATCTTCTCGATGAACTGAGAAATCGTCAAACCATCATATTCTCTAGTATTTTTTAATATCATCAAAAATGTACCCCACTCTTTCTGAGGTAAAGCATCAGCTAATTTGTCGACCCATTCCTCTTGTTCTTTGGTTATGCTTAACAACGACATAGAACGCACTAAGTGGCAATATCTTTCAATCAATTTCTTTGTATCTTCCCCTGGCAAACTTGTGAAAAGATCAAATTCTTTCTTAAGCAGTGCCTTTTTACTCTTAATCATCTTCTCACTTCCCTCAAATTTGATTTTAAGAGCATCCCAAATTGATTTTGAAGTTTTGTCATGTTGAAGTAATACAAAGATGTCTTCTTTAATAGCTTGCTGAAGTAGACTAATCCTCATCTTTTCAGCTTTGTACATGTCTCGTTCTTTGTCATTGAATTCAGAGATTGTTTTTTCAACTCGCAATTCAGTACGTGGTAGTACATACTTTTTCAAAATATACTCCCAAGATCTCAAATGATTAGCTCAAGTTTTCAAACCGATCTTTCCAACCGTAATACTCCTCAATGCTCATTAGCTTCGGGGGTTTTTGCATAGTTCCTGTCTCATTTTCCAAGTTCATATTTTGAGCAGTGGCAGCTAGAGTAGTCGAGGTTGTTGCAAATGCATTATAGAATTCTTCTTCCATGATTCGGTAAACTTTTTCACAAAACAGACACTCTCAAACGGAATAACACTTCAACCGAAATCACTTCAAACAAAATAACCAGTTCAAGCGAAATTATCAACACAACAGTTTCAAACGGAATACCGAGTTCAAACGGAATTACAACTTGAAACGAAATTACTTGCAAACCAGTTTCAAATGGAATCCCAACTCAAACGGAATACCCACTATGAAGCGGAATCACTGATTTCGTTTGAACTTTCAAACGGAATACCTCTTTGAAACGGAATCACTAAACGGAATAACGTTTTCAAATGGAATTAACACCAACTTTCAAACGGAATTAAGATGATGTCATCATTTCGGTCCAACTTTTGTCAAATTGATCAGGTTTTAGCTAGATTTTAGGTCTGAAACTTTCAAGGATTTGTTAAAACACAATTTCGCTTATGATATGTGAAATTCAAGCCATTTTAACCGTGAAATTTTATTCAATTTTAAAAAGAAGGTGTAGAAGTTAGAAAATTTGATGAAATCAAGCTGAAAACGGTAGAACTCCTCCTGCGCTCTGATACCACATGTAGGATCGTGTTCTGACCCGAAACGAGTCGATCAGAGGCATTCTACACAATATGAAAGGCGGAAACATACATATTGTGTGTGATTCAGCAAGATATACACTTTAACTGTCTTTCTGATTAATCTGACAAAGTTTTACAGCGAAACGACACTTCGGCAGCACTTCGGCTCCAGAAATACACATACACAACTGACTCAAACGAAATCAGGCAACGGCTATTTATAGACAACCTAATTCCGCTTGAACAGGCTCAAGCGGAATCACAGTTTCAAACGAAATTACCATTCAAACGAAATTATAGGTTCAAGCGAAATTAGCAAAGCTAATTTCGTTTGAAATGTCTTGACATTTTCAACCGGAATTACATCATGTAATTTCGTTTGAACTTGCCTGTTAACCTATTTTCTCTTTTTCCGTGCCCTGATTAATCTAATACAATGCAAGATTCGATACAAGACGAAGTCGACAGACGTATGTACCAACACCTTAGAAAATGACAAAAATGCCCTTTTGCGCATAAATTCATTTTAAGCATATGTGAGCAAACTTTTGACACCTAAACTGATATTATAACATTTCAAACATGTTTGGGCATTTAAGACTTATCATAGGACTCGTTTAACCATCCGAACGTGTAATTACGCAAATGACACGTTAAAGTATGATTTATTTCCAGTTTTAATCAATATCTAGGTTCCCACTCTTCATGACAGTTAGGATCGGTTGATATGGAAAGATCTTGAAGGTAATTCTCGACACTTTTCTTCTTGGGAGGTGTGGAATAACATTCGGCATCGTGAGAAGGTAGTGACATGGGTTAATATGGTTTGGTTTAAACAATGCATCCCTAGACACTCGTTTCACTTGTGGTTAGTCATTAGAAATAAGTTGAAGATGCAAGATAGATTGTTTGAATGGGAGGCGGGAAGTGCTACAAATTTAAACCTTATGTGTTGTCCGCTTTGTAGCTATGATAGAGACTCAAGAGACCATCTTTTCTTCGAATGCTCGTTTGCATCGGAGGTTTGGAACAACGTTAAGATGCTGACAAACATGGAAAGTGTTAATGGTACATGGGCCGAAGTGATGTCTTGGATGCATCAAAATAATAACATGCAGAAGGCGGCAAATATTATTAGCAGGTTGGTCGTTGCTGCTGCTTCTTATTTTGTCTGGCAAGAGAGAAATAATATGTTGTTCACTCGGAACCAGCGTACGGAGACGGTGATTGCTCGGGAAATTATTCGGACGGTTAGACTGCGCCTATTGACATTTAAATTCAAGTGGAGTCCTAGGCTTGGAAGATTACTCGATAAATGGCAGATTCCTAGTGGCAACATGGAGATTGACCCAGGCTAGAGAGCAGATTTGTTTTAGTCGTTTTGTCGGTTAATTGGTGCTGGGTTGTTTTGTTATCGTTGTTTAGTTGGTTGTTCTAGTTTGTTTGGTTGTTTCTTGTACTAGTCTTGGTATGCCAAGGCTTTTTGGTGTGTAACATTTCAGTTGCACAATTGTGCTTTTTTGGTTTTATAAAATTCACCAGGGTAACCCTTTACCCAAAAAAAAAGTATCGTAAACTACCTTAACGGGTCATAACGGGTCAAAAGCACTTAGGATTCATTCCAAATCAAAATGTAGACTTTGTTTAACTATTTCATATGAGTTCCAACACTCAGTTGGTTTACAAGACCTCATTCTATCCGATTATGTACCGTTACTTTAATATAGTTACCCGTTGTTAGGACACATTAGGAGACGTACGAAGCTTTGATATTTCACTTGATTCAAGGATACTTTGTAATCCCAAGTGAGTACATAGTTCCCCTATTTTATGCTTTCAATTGCTTTTGGGGTGATTCATATGTGCTAAACTAGTTTTCAAGTTTTCAAATACAAAGGCTATGGTTTATATAAAACACGACGATATCAATAATGTGAACGAACTTGTTGGTGCGTTAATTCATAACACGAATGACATTCATTAACATTAATCAAGCCGACCAGTAGTATGTTATGGTACCAAAGGACTGACAATCCCGTTATAGGGCTTCTGGATTTGGTGGATAGTTTGGGGTAACAACAGAATCTGTTATTTTAACAAATCATGTGTTGATTTGTTAGTCGATTTAAAGAGGCCTCTCATGTGACATATGTGCCTTTACGACCATTGTACAATTCCGAGCAATTTCAAACCTAATGAAATCTTGTGTTTCATATCCGGGATTGTACATATGACATTTACACATATCAAATCTTGTACGATTTCGAACTCTCGAGAAGCTTTTCTGAAAGTTTTACGTAAACTATTACGCAAACGTAATCAGTTTAACGCAACGTACACTCTAGAACAATGACATAAGCTAAACATACCCTAAAATCCTTTACATAACTTAGAAATAAGTTTTGAAGCAAGCTTTTGGTGGAGCGGGACTAAACCAAACCCTAATTCTCTCTCTCTAGCAATGGCGATTTTGGTCTTCTTGGATCCTATGATTTTTTCGTAAAAGTATGTATAACAGTCTGTGATTAGAGGCTTGTTTCAAGCATCTATAACGAACTAGTTAGCATTCTTGATCGTTTTAATCTAGGGTTTTTTCTTTTCTTCTGTGTTGATCGCCGCCTATCTTCTGTGATTATTGAGCATGGATGAACGTAAGGTGGATAAAGGGGGTACATCCCCGGTTCAAGGTGAGGCTAGTGCTAGTCCGGTTCGGGGTATTGGATTGAAAGTCACAAACATAGAGGGTAACCCTTTGCTGGCACGACGTGGTATGTACACAACTAATAACCCTTCGGTTATTGATGGTTTATTTGAAATTTCTAAACCTGTGGATTTGGATTCCAAGGGAGGGAGGGTTGATGATTATAGGGATACGAACTTTCCTGATCTTTCTTATGCTAACTTTAAATCGAACCTTGGAAAGGATGACATGAAGGCTGATTATTTTCATGCAAACCATAATGTTGGAAAGGGTACCCAGGAGAGTAGTAATTCTAATGATTCGAGTAATAGAACAGCCAATCCTCTATCGTTTGCGAAGATTGTTCAGAATCAAAAGGATGCTCCAAAGGTAAATTTTAGGTCGATGGAAACCTTGGATACAATGGATGGTGTTGATGTGGTTATTCCTTTATCTTCGGTTAAGGAGGTGAATGATAGGTTTGAGAACACTCTTTATGGGTACTTCTTAGGGAAGAGGCTCGCGTTTCCTGTCGTAGATTACTTTGTTAAAAACAGCTGGGCGAAATATGGGTTGATGAGGATGATGATGAACTCCAATGGTTTTTTTCTTTTTCAAGTTTAAAACCAAAAGAGGTCTTCAACAATTAATGGAGGATGGTCCATGGCTGATTCGTAATGTTCCTATAATCCTTAATGAGTGGTCTCCGTCAACTGTGTTGGTTAAGGAGGATATCAAATCGATACCGGTATGGGTAAAAATGCATAATGTTCCGTTATCGGCTTTTACTGAGGATGGATTGAGTTTATTAGCAACGAAAATAGGTGTTCCTAAGATGCTTGATTCGTTTACTGCGACGATGTGCTCGGAATCATGGGGGCGAAGCAGTTTTGCAAGGGCTTTGATTGAGGTCAATGCTGGTAGGAAATTGGTTAGGAGGATTAAAATTGCGGTACCGGATTTGGAGGGTGTTCGACATTCTTTCGCTGAGATTAACATTGAGTATGATTGGGAACCGTTAAGGTGTGCTGCTTGTGGTGTGTTTGGCCATGATGATAGTTCGTGTCCTAAAAACCCAAAAACTAATATGCCGGATAATAATAGGAAGATGTCGGATGAGTTTCAGGATGTTAATTATAAAGGAAAAAGTAAAAAACCTGCTCAGCAAGGTTTTCATGTGAAAAACCAGAAACAAAAGCTAGTTTATCGGCCAGTTCTGAATGCAAAGTTAGCTGGAGAAACATCGTCTTCATCTAGAGGTCCTACGGTAAAAGCTGATCCTAAGGTTGTTGTCTCAAACCCGTTTGATGCTTTAAAAGATATGGATGTGGAAGACCTGAATAATCAGCCAGCACATAGTGAGAAGGATCCGTCTTTGATGAAAACACAAGGTAATAGAAAAAACACGGATGAGATATTCGTGGATGGAGTGGAGGTTGACGACCTCCTAGCTGAAATACCTAAATTTTTGGATGCGAATGTGGATAAAAGTAAATCTGAGGGTGCAAGCACACCCGGTCAAGAAGGTTTAAATGGGTAGTGTTGCTGCTTGGAACATAAGGGGGTTGAACCGCTCCCTGAAACAGAAGGAGGTTCGACAGATGTTGCTTGATAATCATGTTCAGGTTTGTGCAATTATGGAAACTCATGTAGATTCGTCTAATGTGGCTACAGTTTGTAAGAAAGTTTGTGGGTTTTGGGACTGGTTTTCAAATGATGACTGTTGTGATAAGGGAACTCGAATAATGGTGGGGTGGGATCCGAATATGGTGGATGTTATGATTTTATCTCACTCGGATCAAGTCATTCACACCCAGATTGTCTTTAAGATGGACCGAAAGTCTCTGTTTTGTTCTTTTGTGTATGCGCACAATCAGTATAAGAGAAGGAGAGAGTTATGGAGTAATCTTTGTAGGCATGGTACGTTAATGCATGATAAACCGTGGTCCGTGATGGGAGATTTCAATGAGGCGTTGTTTCATGATGATGTATTTGCTGGTTCTTCGAATCTAAGTATTGGGAGCAGGGAATTTAAGGATTGTGTTCATGAAATTGAGGTATTTGATCTTAATCGGTCGGGTATTCAGTTTACGTGGACAAATAATCAGAAAAATCGTGCCACTATATTAAAGAAGCTTGATAGGGTTATGGGTAATGTGCGCTTGATTGATGCCTTTCCAGCTACTTGTGCTTATTTCCTGCCGTATCGAATCTCTGACCATAGCCCATGTATTCTGAAGCTACCTAATGTGACTAGAGATAAGCCGAAACCTTTCAAGTTCGTTAATTTGATCGCTGATAAACCCGGGTTCTTGGATGAAGTTAATTCGGTTTGGAGTAAGCATATTCACGGGTTTCGTATGTTCTAAGTGGTGAGTAAGCTTAAGTTGCTCAAAACTCCGTTAAGGAAGTTGTTCTTTAAGCAAGGGAATTTACACGAAAAGGTTAATGTCGCTAGGAAACTTTTGGAGGATTGTCAAAAGGCTATTGATAATGATCCTCTAAATGATGTTTTCAAAGACAAGCTTGATCAGTTGGTGCATGATTACAAGGAGGCGATTAAAGATGAAGGTTTATTTTTAAAACAGAAGTCGAAACTTGAGTGGCTTGCGGTGGGGGATTCCAATTCTAAATTTTTTCACAACACTATTAAAGCGAAGAACCATCGTAGTAGGATTTTTACTATTAGAGATGGTGGTGGAAATCTGCATGAAGGCGGTATGGTGCAGCAAGTTCTGGTTGATCATTATACGAATTTTTTTGGGAGTGTGGGGAATATTACTATGCAGCCGTCACCTGAATTATTTCGAAATGTTTTATTGCCAGAGAAAGCTGTTAATATGGTGAGGGACATTACGGATGACGAAATTAAATTGGCTATGTTTTCTATAGCTGGTAACAAATCCCCGGGCCCTGATGGATACACTTCAGTGTTTTTCAAGAAGGCGTGGGACATTGTGGGCCATGATGTATGTAATGCTGTGAAGGATTTCTTTGATAACGGCCAGCTTTTGCAACAGTTAAACCATACGGTAATCGCTCTAATTCCGAAAGTTTGTACTCCTTCGTTGATAACGGATTATAGACCCATCTCATGTTGCAATACTCTTTACAAGTGCATTAGTAAAATTATTACGAATCGTATTAAAGAGGGCTTGAGTGACATTGTCAATATTAATCAGTCAGTGTTTGTACCGGGTAGAAGAATTACAGATAATATTCTGCTAACTCAGGAGATTATGCATAACTATCATCGAAATCAGGGGCCTCCGAAATGTGCTTTTAAGGTTGATATTCAAAAGGCTTATGATACGGTTGACTGGAAATTTCTTGAAAGAACTCTAATGGGATTTCGATTCCATTGGAAAATGGTGAAATGGATTATGGCATGCGTTACCTCTACATCGTTTTCTATTGCAATTAATGGGAATCTGTATGGGTATTTTAAAGGAAAACGTGGGTTAAGACAAGGTGATCCAATGTCTCTGTACTTGTTCACGTTAGTTATGGAAGTGTTAACTCTGATCTTGCAAAAACAGGTGTCTTTGTCTAATGATTTCAGATTTCATCATAAATGTGAGAAACAAAGAATTATAAACTTGTGCTTTGCAGATGACTTGTTTCTATTTTCTCGTGGGGATCACAAATCAGCTAAAGTCATCATTGATTCTATTAATGATTTCAAGAGCATGTCTGGCTTGGTTCCGAGTGTTAATAAGAGTACAGTCTTCTTTGGAAATGTGGCAAATGCAGTTAAGGTCCGTATTAGAGATATTATTTCTTTTGAGGAAGGGGTATTGCCTGTTCGTTATTTGGGTGTCCCTCTAATCACTTCGCGGTTGAGTAGTAAGGACTGTAAAAAGTTGGTGGAAACCTTGGAGTCTAGGATCACGAATTGGAAGACGAAATCGTTATCATTTGCGGGAAGGTTACAACTTGTTCAATCAGTTATGTCTTCTATGCATGTCTTCTAGGCCTCGGTCTTCATATTACCAAAACAGTTTATTCATGATCTTGAGGGAAAGATGAGGAGATTTCTTTGGGCGCAAGGGAACAATATTCAGGGGAAAGCGAAGGTTAAATGGAGTCATGTATGTCTGCCGAAGCAGGAGGGTGGTTTGGGTGTTCGTAGGGTGCAGGATATGAATATTTCGCTGATGATAGCTCATGTTTGGAGTCTCTTATCTTTGAGAGAGTCTTTGTGGGTAAAATGGATGCACTCGTATCGTTTACGGAATAGGAGTTTTTGGGATGTTCCTTTACGTAACAATACATCTTGGACATGGAGGAAATTATTAGGTATGCGGCCGCTTATTCAACAACACATATGGACCAAGATAGGTGATGGAACTAGAACCTCAGCTTGGTTTGATAGATGGGATGACGTATGCCCGTTAAAATCGTTTATAACTCCGAGGTTTATTGCTAACGCTGGATTTTCTCTAACTTCGACCGTGGCGGAGGTTTGGGATCAAGGGGGGTGGAGATGGCCGACTAATTGGGTTCAGCGGTTTCCGGTTCTTCATAACATGAAAAGTATTGTTTTAAACTTGTCTACCCAGGATCGTTTGATGTGGAAAACTAGGTCAGGTAAACTGGCTGATTATTGTGTTTCAATGGTGTGGGAAGATATTCGAATTCATCAAAACGAGGTGTCATGGGTTAATATGGTGTGGTTCAAGCAGTCGATTCCAAGGCACTCGTTCTTCATGTGGCTTCTTGTGAATAAGAAACTAAAAATGCAGGATGTTATGAGTAAATGGTGTTCCACGGGTAACACTAATTTTAACTTATTGTGTTGCTCGCTTTGTGTTTTAGGTCCGGACTCTCATGAGCATTTGTTCTTTGAGTGCGGATATGCTTCTCTAGTATGGAATGGTGTTAAAGTTAAAGCGGGTATGGGCCATATTCAAGCTAATTGGGATGCAATCTTTGCTTTCTTGGATCAGGTGGCGACATCTACGAAGGCTCAACATATTATTGCAAAACTTATTGTTGGGGCTTCGGCTTACTTTGTGTGGCAGGAACGAAATAGAAGACTCTTTTCTAATAAAAAGAGAAGCTCGGATCAGCTTATTGAGGTGGTGTTATCTACCGTTCGATTAAAACTTCATACCATGAGGTTTAAAAGAACGACTCAGATTGAAGGGATTTTGCGGGATTGGAGTTTGCCTCGTGGCCTGGTGGTTGCTGATGATGATCTCGGCTAATTTTATAAATTGTTTTCAGTTTAGTGACCGAGTGTCTTAGTATGAACTAGTTTCTTTGGTTTGTACATTGTTGCTTGTAAACTCTAGGATGGCATGTCATGCTAGAGAATTGGGGATTATTATTTTCCTCACTTGTTTTTTATTGGTTGATGTTATAAAATTTTACCGGGGTAACCCTTTACCCAAAAAAAAAAATACTATAGGGGAACCGAAACTCTTGGACTCATATACCACGTCGATGTGCATGGATATGTGGGGTCGTAGTAGTTATGCAAGAGCCCTTATAGAGGTTTCGGCTGATAAGACTCTTAGAGAAGAGATAACAATGGCGATTCCTGTTCTGGAGGGGGATGGGTTTATTAAGGAATCTATGTCTGTTGAATATGAATGATATCCTCTATGTTGTGCCCATTGTTGTGTCTTTGGTCATTCAGATGATACTTGCCCTCACCAAGATTTGAATCAAAGTAATGCAGGATTGATGGAGAAGGGTAGTAAGCAGCAAAATTACTCTAGACGTCCTAAAAACATTCCGGTTGTTGATGAGGAAGGGTATACAGGGGTGCATAGTAAAAAGATTGCTAGAAAAACTGGATTCCCGGTTAATAAGCCTAAGCAAAAGTTCGAATATAGGCCAGTGGTTTCTAAGAAGAAGGAAGAGCCGGTTAGAGTTTCGCCAAATTTTCAGTCTTCTAATCCTTTTGATGTTCTAAATGATCCTAGCACTAATGAGGAGGTGGATGGAGGTAGGCCAACTTCGGCCCAAGTGAATTTGGAAGATGAAGAGCTTGTTGATGATTTTAATGAGGCGGATGGATATGAGATGGATGGTTTTCTGAGGCGAGGAACTATTAATAATGAAAATAAAAAAGGGGCAAGCACTCCTTCTCCAACGGTTATCAATGGTTAGTATCGCTTCATGGAATATTAGGGGTTTGAACCGCCCCATTAAGCAAACGGAGGTTCGCCATGTTATTAAGGAGTTTAAATTGAGTTTATGTGCTATTCTTGAATCTCATGTGGAGGTGAGTAATCTGTGACACCCCAGGAAAATCTGGAAAACAACGCAACTTAACTAGCTTCCTCAGTAACCACGCGCTAAATTTCGGGACGAAATTCTCTTAACAGGGGGAGAATGTGACAACCCTCAAACTCCATGTATTCCGTACAATTTATTAATGACAATTAAAGTGCTTGACGACTGTGTGGAATTATTTAACTGCTATCTGATTTATGTGTTATGCTTACATGTACTTGTTAACACACTAATAAAGTACAGAAAAGTCACTAAATAGTCCGTTATATTTTCTTAAGTGTTAGAAAGTAAAAACGTTACAAAATATGTAAATAGGACACCTTTCGGATTAATTAAGCGCTTTAACGGAACAGTGTCAAACCGAACAACCGGACTTTACCCGGAACATGAAAATATTATTACTTTCACTATTTATATTTTTCTGAGCCAGTTAGGGTCCCTGATTACCCTAACACCCGCCATAACGTGTAACATACAACTAACTAAGTTAAACACTTAACTTAACTTAGTTAACCTAACTAATACTTGGTACTTAGTTACAAACCAACCAAGACCCCCCCCCCCCCTCTAACCAAAACCGTCCCCATGGGGGGCATACTTTGTACTTGTGATCTTGTTAAATCTTGGATGTTTAGTATCTTTGTGACATAAAACCCAATGGGTAATCACCTCTTGATTTTGTCTATAAAATAACACTTAAGCATAAGAGTTCATTATCACTAAACACCACCCAACTCAACTCTCTCTTGCCCTCTCTACCTCTCGGCCGAACTCCCCACACCCACCATCATACTTTCGGTCCTTACTCTTGACATTCCATCATCATACACACTTCAAGGGTCGCATATTAGGAGCTTTGGTGCACTCGGAACGCGAAGGACCACTTCCGTTAGCTTTTATCCACCCATTTTTCATCAAGATTCTTCCCTAGCCCCGAGCTAGAGGTATATCACTTAAAACTCACTCTTGAACGTATCTAAAGTGGTTAATAAGAGTTTCGTCGGTTAAAAATTACGAACATATAAGATCAAAGTCTAAAAGTTTACTAAAGTAAGGAACAAGGTGGTTAATGGATGAATAGGTGTGTAAATCATGTAGATCTTGTGTGATTATGATGATTGGGTGATTGTCTGATGCTTTACTGAATGATATTAGTATATGATGTTGTTGTGGTCACTAAACTTGTTAAAGGAATCGATCGAACACGATTTAGAAGGTTAAACACAAAAGAATCAGAATCTGTCCAACTTTTACAGCCCACTTCTGTTGGCTGTAAACAGGTCTTAACCTCAACGAAAAATCGATATTTTGAATCTAAAATATGTTATTATGAAATACGGTTCTAATGGCACCGGAATCGTAATTTTTGGACTCCGTTTACTATTTTTAAAGTGCTAATTTGTAACAGCTACTTAAGCTGAATTTTGACAGCAATAAATGGGTGTCGTACTTTCAGTCATAACCTGAGTTTTGTGATGAATCGGACCATGAAACTTTTACTGTAGATGATAACTGAAGTATTTGTAATTACCCCACTGGAATTTCGCGAATCGGACTTACGATGAATTTTTAATAAATTGTTTCGTGGACTGTGGTCAGAAATACATAAATCTGAGTTCAGTCCCGAATATGAATTTTTATAAAATATTGGTGATGAACCGGACCCCGATATTTTTACACAATAAAATATGGAATGTTTATGACATTGTATAAAAATTTGGGAATTTTTGGAATAATCTAACTATTTTATTTAAATGTCCGAAAACAGCCGGTTTTGTGTATTAATGCTGAATTGACATAAGTTGTGACTTGCGTGTCTAAATGTCGAGTATGCTATCTGTGAATGATTTAACATGTTCTATATGTTATGTGCATTATCGTATGATTGATTTTGAGTGGGGAATGGACGGGAAACTTAGATGGGCATAAACCGTTACAGTGATGCATGTTGTGTGATAGATACGTGTAGGAACTTTGTGTTCTATTTGAAAGCCACTAAATGACTAACTGGTAAATCATACTAGGACGTGATTGACCGACCTTGACTGTTAGCTATATTGAGAATCTAACCGAGCAAACCGAGGTGAGTTCACACTTTCTAAGGCATGGGATTCCCGGTGGTTGGGAATGGGTTAAAGAAATTAAAACGGGATCTACATATCCTCCTTGGGTAGGATATGTACGGCCATCCTCCATAGAGTGGATGCCATTATTAATCCTACGAATTCTCCTGGTGCAGAATACGTACGTTCGTCCTCCTGGTGCAGGACAACAACCTTAAAACTAGCTAGACAAAACTCTATCATGAAGTCCCTCAATTTATATCGACTTAATCGCCGAGGCCAATGGCGAGCGGGTCATTAGTTAATAGCGCTATTAGGTTTAACAAACCTCACACCGTGCCAGTCGGACGGGCGTGTACTAATGGACTATGGCAGATTGTCAGTGATGATAGACACTGATATAGGGCACAACTTATTTGCGTAGCAGTCGATATCATTCCGTCTAGTAGTTCAAACGGGGAAAACCCCCACTGATCATGGTTATGGATTGGGTAAAGAAAAAGGGAATTGGTTAAATGTACTTTCAACTACGGGGTAACCCCCACGGCAAATAAGCCAACGAAAGTCAAACCACGTTTTCAGAAACACTTAAAACTAAGCAACCAAACGTGAACTCACTCAACTTTGTTGTTGACTAGTTGTTACATGCCTTACAGGTCGCTAGATGCTTTTGGGAGCTTGCACGAGGAGGAGGTTGTTGTGGAACATGGGTTGTTATATCCCATACTTAATAATTGAACTTTATAAACCTATGGAACTTATGTTTGAGACTTTAAACTTATGAACTGTGAACTTATGTTTTGAACTTACGTTTTATGCTTCCGCTGTTAACCTAAAATCGGTTTACTTCCTTTTGGTCACCAATCGTATTGTGTTTGGTTTTATTTACTTAATTATGTTGTTCAATATGATTGGTGGCTCGATCCTGGTATGTCACGCCTCCAAGCGGTGATACTCCGCGTGTGGATTTTGGGGGTGTGACAGATTGGTATCAGAGCCATTGGTTATAGTGAACTTGGTTTTAATAAGGGAAAAAGTTTTTGTTAAAACCAGACTATAACCTGTACAGTGCTCAACGATCCACAACGACGCTTCGCTCCACGTGCAAGACTCAACACCCTAGGTGGTATGATTTAAGTTTATATTTCTTACTTACTAGATTACTTTTGTCCGGTGTGGTGTTTATGGTGTGTTTATTTAGGGTAGTAGCATGTTGTCTATTAGCCCTACTGCAATCTTTATGATATGGAATTGTTTACTTGAAATTTGACAAGTGGTGGTCAAATTCTTTTCTAATTTCTCGTCGCCCCTCTACGACAACTGTTTATGCATTCTATCTAT
This sequence comes from Helianthus tuberosus, assembly GCA_030545235.1. Lineage (NCBI taxonomy): Eukaryota > Viridiplantae > Streptophyta > Magnoliopsida > Asterales > Asteraceae > Helianthus > Helianthus tuberosus. Next base: position 32,511 of record JARYGA010053039.1, read on the forward strand.
TTACACGCTTAACTCGACATGACGTCACCATCTGACCCTCCGTACATTCGGCTTGTACGTCAACATTCACGAAGACCCAACCTGGCTCAAACGAACTCGGGTTTTGAAGAACTATACCCACGCATCCCTGTTGATGGACCTCATCATCTCCACTGGTCGTCGTTACCAGAAACGAAGCAGCCACTGTTACGCGTGTTCGTCGCTTTGCAACTCGCAACCCTACCAACCAGACTCTGCTTGGACAAGTGATATACTTTCGTGATCGTGATGCAACGAACTTCCCTTTTTGTGTGTCGTGCCGCCACACCTCACTACTAGAATTGATTCTAAGCAACAAATTACTTGGTTGAATTCTTCTGTTGTTGGTGGACCCCTGTTTTCACTCGATTCCTCGCATGAACCTCACCAATCCCCTATTTCTTCGATTGGAAACCAGTATAATGAAACACCAACAACCATACCACGATTTTCACCAATCACAAGACTACCTTATTACCCTGTTGAATGGTTTATTCTTATTCTACTTGATTAGCTCCCTCGTATACCCCACTTAACGAATGGATGCCTTTACTGATGGGATTGCCTTCAGGACATTCGAGGACGGAGTTACGGATCACATAACCTACAGGCGAACACGATGACCTATACGTCTACCCTACCCCTCCTACAATATAAGAGTCATATTTTAAATTCCATGATAGTCTTCTTTAATAGGCAGAATCCTTGCGCTAGCTTTTGCACCGACACAGGATTGTTGATTAATGATATGTCCAGTTTCTACCATTGGCTTAGACCAAACCATCACTCTCTTACCACAGTAACATTACGTCCTCGCTTCTCCATGCTGAGGCACCGAAATGAACACCCGCTGGTTTAAGTTGGAAGGCTCGACTCCCGATCATTGGTGACCCCTCCTCGAAACCTTGAGAATGGTGATGTATTGATGATACGATCATAATCTTTTGAACACGTTTTCGAGTCTTATCTTTGGAACCTTATGACTACGCAGACGTATTTTGGATTCATTCGCACGACCTAAGGAAACTCCTCTAAATTTGGTTGCTTACCGACTCGATAAACTGCAAACTCATCTAAGTTCATCGATCAAGGTGAATTATTTCCCCTTCGCATGTGGGGAGCCCGACAACTTTGATGGAATTTCAGTGAACCTTAACACTACAAACCTGTACGACGGTCATCCTCCTTCAGCTAGTTCTGGTTGTGCCAACCATATCGATGTAACACTCCTATCAGTGAACGACGTTGCGATTAGGATGGATTGGTCACCTTATCAGCGAGCGGAAATTCTTTGCAACGAAAAGATTGTCCGCATCCCTCGTTCTGGTGAAGAACCTCCCGTGATTCAAAACGACAAGAGTGGTGCGGTCGTGGGCATCATCTCTTTCCTAAAGGCCCAGAAGTGTTTGCGAAAGGGCCACACTGCCATTTTAGCACTCGTTACTGACACATCAACGGAAGAAAGGAGAATTGATGACATCCCTATTGTACGTGACTTTCCCGAGGTATTCCTGAGGAATTGCCTGGTCTTTCGCCTCATCGCCAAGTCGAATTTCAAATCGAGCTAGCTCCTGGAGCAGCGCCAGTAGCTCGAGCACCATATCGTCTAGCCCCATCAGAACTCGAAGAACTGTCCACACAACTACAAGAACTCTTGGAAAAGGGTTTTATACGTCCTAGCTCTTCACCCTGGGGAGCTCCAGTCTTGTTCGTGAAAAAGAAAGACGGTACCTTCAGGATGTGTATTGACTATCGCGAACTTAACAAGGTGACTGTGAAGAATCGTTATCCTCTTCCACGTATTGACGACTTGTTTGACCAGTTGCAAGGGTCGAGCTATTACTCCAAGATTGATTTGAGATCGGGATACCATCAGCTGAGAGTCCGAGATGAGGACGTCTCCAAAACAGCATTCAGAACTCGTTACGGCCATTACGAGTTTCTGGTTATGCCGTTCGGGCTGACGAATGCACCGGCAGTCTTCATGGATCTCATGAACCGAGTGTGCAAGCCTTACCTGGATAAGTTCGTTATTGTGTTCATCGATGATATCCTGATCTATTCTAAGAGTCAGGAAGAACACGAGCAGCATCTACGACTTATGCTGGAACTTCTTCGAAAAGAACAGTTGTATGCCAAGTTTTCGAAATGTGACTTCTGGCTTCGCGAAGTCCACTTTCTAGGCCACGTGGTAAACAAGGATGGAATTCATGTGGATCCATCTAAGGTTGAATCGATCAAGAACTGGCCCGCACCCCGCACACCAACAGAAATCCGCCAATTCTTGGGTTTGGCCGGATATTACAGAAGGTTTATAAAAGATTTCTCCAAGATTGCGCAGCCTCTCACTTCACTGACTCAGAAGGGTGTCATCTATCGTTGGGGTGATGCACAGGAGTCCGCATTTCAACATCTAAAGGATAGACTTTGTAGCGCGCCTATCCTCTCATTGCCAGAAGGCACCGATGATTTCGTGGTTTATTGCGACGCTTCCATCCAAGGACTTGGTTGCGTATTGATGCAACGTGACAAGGTCATTGCCTACGCATCGCGCCAACTTAAAGTTCACGAAAGAAACTACACTACTCACGATCTGGAGCTGGGAGCAGTTGTATTCGCACTTAAGATATGGAGACATTACCTGTACGGTACAAAGTGCACCATTTACACCGACCACAGGAGTCTCGAGCATATCTTCAAGCAAAAAGAGTTAAACATGCGACAACGCCGATGGGTCGAACTCTTGAATGATTACGAATGCGCTATCAAGTATCATCCGGGCAAAGCCAATGTTGTGGCTGACGCCCTCAGTCGAAAGGATACTTTACCTAAGCGTGTACGAGCATTACAGCTTACCATCCAGTCTAACCTTCCTGCTCAAATTCGAGATGCCCAGGTCGAAGCATTGAAAGCAGAGAACATCAGGGCTGAATCCTTACGAGGATCGAGGCAGCGGCTAGAACAAAAGGAAGACGGCGCTTACTATGTAAACGGACGCATCTGGGTTCCATTTTATGGAAACTTACGCGAGCTTGTGATGGACGAAGCGCACAAGTCTCGTTATTCGGTACATCCTGGTTCGGATAAAATGTACCACGACCTCAAGACTACGTATTGGTGGCCTGGCATGAAAGCCCACATAGCAACCTACGTCAGTAAGTGCTTGACTTGTGCGAGAGTCAAGTCTGAATATCAGAAACCATCAGGCCTACTCCAACAACCGGAGATCCCGAAATGGAAATGGGAGCAAATCTCCATGGATTTTGTTACTGGCCTGCCCAGACCTCAACGCGGAAACGATACCATTTGGGTGATCGTAGATCGACTAACCAAGTCTGCACATTTTCTGGCTATCAAAGAAACGGACAAGTTCTCTACTCTTGCAGACATTTACCTAAAGGAAGTGGTATCAAGGCACGGAGTGCCAATCTCTATTATATCTGATCGTGACGCACGTTTTACTTCTGAACTGTGGCAAGCAATGCACAAGTCCTTTGGCTCACGATTAGATATGAGCACCGCTTATCACCCGCAGACGGATGGGCAATCTGAACGCACCATCCAAACCCTTGAAGACATGCTTAGGGCATGTGTAATCGATTTTGGTAACGGCTGGGAAAAGCACCTCCCGCTAGTGGAGTTCTCATATAACAACAGCTACCACACCAGCATCCAAGCCGCTCCGTTTGAGGCATTGTACGGACGCAAATGCCGATCGCCTCTATGTTGGGCAGAAGTTGGTGACAGCCAAATCACTGGCCCAGAACATGTGGTAGATACTACAGAGAAAATTGCTCAGATACGACAGCGAATGGCGGCAGCTCGTGACCGTCAGAAAAGTTATGCTGATAAGGGAAGAAAACCACTCGAGCTCCAGGTTGGGGAACGAGCGCTACTCAAAGTCTCACCTTGGAAAGGTGTAGTCCGCTTTGGCAAACGAGGCAAACTCAATCCGCGTTATATCGGACCATTCAAAGTCATTGAGAAAATTGGCCAAGTCGCCTACAGGTTGGATCTACCTGAAGAACTCAGCGGAGTTCACAACGTATTCCACGTATCAAATCTGAAGAAGTGTCTGTCAGAGGAGACCTTCATAGTTCCTCTCAAGGAACTCACAATCGACGACCAGCTGCGGTTCGTCGAGGAACCAGTAGAGATTACTGATCGAGATGTTAAGATTCTCAAGCACACAAGAATACCTCTCGTTCGAGTTCGTTGGAATGCTCGTCGTGGCCCAGAGTATACATGGGAACGAGAAGACCAAATGAAACTCAAGTATCCCCAACTGTTTAAGAAAAACGCAACCACTACTGAGGCTGAAGCTACCGCAGAATTTCGGGACGAAATTCCAAATCAACGGGGGGATGATGTGACACCCCAGGAAAATCTGGAAAACAACGCAACTTAACTAGCTTCCTCAGTAACCACGCGCTAAATTTCGGGACGAAATTCTCTTAACAGGGGGAGAATGTGACAACCCTCAAACTCCATGTATTCCGTACAATTTATTAATGACAATTAAAGTGCTTGACGACTGTGTGGAATTATTTAACTGCTATCTGATTTATGTGTTATGCTTACATGTACTTGTTAACACACTAATAAAGTACAGAAAAGTCACTAAATAGTCCGTTATATTTTCTTAAGTGTTAGAAAGTAAAAACGTTACAAAATATGTAAATAGGACACCTTTCGGATTAATTAAGCGCTTTAACGGAACAGTGTCAAACCGAACAACCGGACTTTACCCGGAACATGAAAATATTATTACTTTCACTATTTATATTTTTCTGAGCCAGTTAGGGTCCCTGATTACCCTAACACCCGCCATAACGTGTAACATACAACTAACTAAGTTAAACACTTAACTTAACTTAGTTAACCTAACTAATACTTGGTACTTAGTTACAAACCAACCAAGACCCCCCCCCCCCCTCTAACCAAAACCGTCCCCATGGGGGGCATACTTTGTACTTGTGATCTTGTTAAATCTTGGATGTTTAGTATCTTTGTGACATAAAACCCAATGGGTAATCACCTCTTGATTTTGTCTATAAAATAACACTTAAGCATAAGAGTTCATTATCACTAAACACCACCCAACTCAACTCTCTCTTGCCCTCTCTACCTCTCGGCCGAACTCCCCACACCCACCATCATACTTTCGGTCCTTACTCTTGACATTCCATCATCATACACACTTCAAGGGTCGCATATTAGGAGCTTTGGTGCACTCGGAACGCGAAGGACCACTTCCGTTAGCTTTTATCCACCCATTTTTCATCAAGATTCTTCCCTAGCCCCGAGCTAGAGGTATATCACTTAAAACTCACTCTTGAACGTATCTAAAGTGGTTAATAAGAGTTTCGTCGGTTAAAAATTACGAACATATAAGATCAAAGTCTAAAAGTTTACTAAAGTAAGGAACAAGGTGGTTAATGGATGAATAGGTGTGTAAATCATGTAGATCTTGTGTGATTATGATGATTGGGTGATTGTCTGATGCTTTACTGAATGATATTAGTATATGATGTTGTTGTGGTCACTAAACTTGTTAAAGGAATCGATCGAACACGATTTAGAAGGTTAAACACAAAAGAATCAG
>JARYGA010053040.1:0-26436 GCA_030545235.1 Helianthus tuberosus
AAGTCCAATATTTAAACAAAATAAAAAATAAAACAAGTTGAAAATGTTTAGATCTTAACCACCAGTTCGATATTCACATATACGCAGAGGTGATCCAAGATTTAAACAAAACACCAAGAAAAATAAAGCAGAACGTTTAGGCACTAACATCCAGTTTGATACTCACGTATACGCAGAGGATGTCCAATGCTTAAAAAAAAATCAAACAAGTTTAAATCTTTGCAAAAAGAAATGCACAATCACAGTGTCTTTTTCAGCAAGTTGTGAAAGTTCACAAACAGATTGGTTTTTATGCTCTTTTAGCATTCAGCAATTACTGAGTAGGTACACAGTCACGAAGGACAAAACTAAGTACTATGCTTTCAACCGCGTCTCCCACTAGAACTGGGCTTTTTCATTTAAGTTTATATCGTTATCGCAAATCTACTAGTCTAGCTGAGCCTATCGTCATATCTTTAGTGAGATCGTTTATCACATTTTAACTTTCCATTTCTTTAGCGTACTGTGTCAGTCCACTGATGTACTATCATTTCCTCCTTTTCACAACAAAACTCATTTTTTGATTTTCTCATGTTTTTGACTTTTTCAAATTTTCTAATGTTTTTGGATTTTCTGAAAATTTTTCTTACTCCCCCTAAAATTCAAAATCATTTAAAGAAAATTTGAAAACAAACTGTACACATAAAATGACAACTGTTGTGAATTGCTTCAAATCGCCATCCACTTGGCATAAACAATCAGAACTCCCCCTGACAACAAACTATTTTCCCATTGTGATTTCAAAACACTTAAGTTTGTTTTAATCAAATGGTTTTTCCGGAAAATTAGTTTGTGGGGTTTCATCACATTGTCTTTCAACCACTTGTATGAGAGTTAAATCAAGTTCAACTTAATGACCTTGATTAACCACTTGTAGGTGAAAACCACTTGTAGGTTCACTTATCAACCAAAACGAGTTGTAAAATGAAATATAACAAATTTCAAGAATACTGTAGGATCGTTGTTTGACCCAACTGAGTCGTTCAGAAGAGCTTTATATCCGAATCAAAGGCGGAATCAGTGAAACGGATGTGGAAACAACTTGATACTATTAAATCTGTCACTTATATTGATTATAACATCAATTACTACCTGAACAGATTTTGGTAGCACTTCGTTACAAATCCAGAAGCCATTCCAAATGAAACAAACAAGTGCCCTATATATACTAGATGGGGTTTCGCTTGAAATGATTAAGTCCCTTTCAAGCGAACTCACAATGTTCGGATTTCGCTTGAAATGGTACTTGATCGTTTCAAGCGAACTCACCACCTTAAACCTAAAAATCTATTTCTCGAATCTTGAGCACTGATAATCCTATCCTATCCTATTACATGATACAAGACGAAGTTAATAGACGTAGTGCACTAACAGACTCCCCCTCGGATATTGACGAAGTCTTCAGTGTCTAGTCTTCAGCATGACACATCTTCGGTCTATCAATCCTTATCTTCTTCCATTAGCTTCAGGCTCCCCCTTTCGTTAAGCTTCCGTGCTTTGGGATCGACACCTAGCTATCCATCTACAAGCTTCCTCTTGCTTCAAGCTTGTCTTCAGACTCCCCCTTAGACTCTGCTCTCGGGATCGTAATCTGGACTATCTGCAATCACTCAAACATCTATAAATACAATGTTTTCATATGATCAATCAAATTCTCTAATCCACTCCCCCTATCAATAAACTTCATTGATTTGGCAGTTTCAACAAATCAAATCGGAAATTAGCTCTATAACAATATAAGCAACCAAATCCTCCACAGTTAATCATCCAAGTCCAAATTAATGACCTTGGAGATATCACAAACTGTTTTTGAAATTTTTGATTTTAATTCAAGTTTCAAATTAATGAACTTGTTTTATTTTCAGAAACACAATCAATTTACTTAGATTTTGAAACTCAGCATTTCAGACATCGATTGTCGAAAATAAAGCAGAATCAAAAATCTTTTTGTATTTTTCTGAAAATATAAAGTAGTAAAGAAATATGTACAAACACATTTACAGACAATATTTTTGTTTGAGTATGCGTCAGAGGATCATATCAGTTTTTGACAAGTCACAAGTACCGTTGAGCTTAGTTACACATTAAGAATTAAACAATTCACTTAGATTGTCGATATACTAATCCACTTAAATTTTCACACAAATTTCAACTGATTCAGGATACGAATTAGGTGTTTTAAGAACTTAAACTCATTCATGTGTCCTCCCGTATCCAGATCCCAATATTCAGTCTTACAGGTGAATATACCACAGATGATATCTGTAAGGGGTTAGATGCGAGGGCCGTGAGAGCTCAGGTCGATACTTCCGTATACGCAGAGAGATGACGGCTTCGTCTTTTCGGCGTGTCCCCTTTAGAGGATCTTTTTTACAACAACAATGACTATCAATTTTATTGTTTCATCAATTTGCTGTGGGTGAAGCTATTTTTCAAGCAATGCAGAAAGTATTATTCGGGGACTAGGTCAGAACTTCCATTCAGCAGAAGTCCCGGAATAATACCCCAAATATCACTGAGTATAAAGACCTAGTATCTTAGAAAGAGGGACCTTTCAAAAAAGATTTCAGGGGTTACCTATATATCCAAGTAGTGTTCCCCACAAAATAAGCAAGTTTGAATTTAGGTTTATATCCCGAAAAAGTTTCTAAGTGTATAAAAATCTACCGACACATCCACGGTGAGATCGTTTAACACATTTAAACTTTCCATTTCTTTAGCGTACTGTAACTGTCTACTGATGTACTATCATTTCCTCTTTTTACACAAAAACTCAATTTTTGAATTTTATCATGTTTTTGACTTTTTCAAATTTTCAAATGTTTTTGTATTTTCTAACAATATTACTCCCCCTAAAATGAAAAATCATTTAAAGAAAATTTGACAACCAACACCGATAGCTTTGTCTCGCCATCCATTTTATGCTAAAAGTGCTCTGATTTACAGAAAATCTAATATAAAGTACCCCCATGATTTACAACCCATTGATTTTCGACAGTTTGAAAACCGTTTTTCAATCTTGTGAAAGTAATCATGTTTGTTCAGCCGTGAGGGTTTCAACATATTCAATCAACACATATTTTTGGTTTTTCAAGTTTTTAACAAACTAAAACATATTTTTGTTTTTTTTTATTTTTCAAAATTTTAAGGTTTTAAGATATTGTTTATTTATATACAGAAAAACAAATAAACTCCATGTTCAACCAAACCAGGGTCCAGCAGCAGCCTCCTCTTCTTGTTGTGCCAGGCTGCTCCATTTTCCAATCTCACAATCTTTAATTTTGTTGAGCACCTGCACATATTACTTGAACAATTTAGCCCAGGTCTGTTGAACCTTAGGCATTTCAACACAATAATTTTCATTCAATGCTGGAAACTCTTTGTCATCTTTCACAAAAATCTTTTCAACTTTTACTTCAACTTTTTCATCTTTTTCAAGAATCACCTGTTTCTTTGCACTCCATGTTTGACCTTTAGGAGTACCACGTTTGTAAAAATGTGAATCTTTTTGAACACTTTGTTTTTCTTTTGGTGTTGTTTTCCAAAACTGTTGCGGTTTTGCCATATCAACAGATGTTTTCCAGCTTTGTATTGTTCTAAATCTAGGTGTATGAGAATTCCAGGTCTGTCTTGAATCAAACCTATACGGATTTGACTTCCAATTTTGAGTCGAAGCAAACTTGTTTGTGTTGTACCTCCAAGTTTGTTTTGAGTCAAATCTGGTTGACCTTTGTCTCTCATTCTCAGATTTTTGTTTCTCAGCATCAATCTTCTTTATGTCAACATCCACAGGTTTCAGTTTTGGACACTTGCGAGCAAGATGTCCTTTTTGATCACATTTAAAACATGTTCTCATGGACACATCTTTGACCTGTGGTTGTTGCTTTTTCTTTTGAGCTAGGAACTCTTCAATAGACTGTTGTCCAATTTTAAGTTCTTTTTCTTTTTCTAAACTGTCTCCTTGAACAAAACTCATTTTTTCTTGATAAGTTGACACTTCATTTTTCTTCCAATTCTGTTTCTTCTTATAACCCAACCCAGCCTTCATGTTTTTCTTCTTGTAACCAGATTTGTTATACGAACCTCCATGACTCTTACCAGCAAACTTTGAAATCTCAGACTTCTCAATCTCAACCATTTTGAAAACTTTATCAACCTTTTCTGAAATCACATTCTGAATCGGGAATACAACATCTAAGAACAATTTGTCCGATCCAATCATGGTATAAACCAATCATTTTGAATCATCATTCAAACTTTTCTCGGATGTTGTGTTTTTCAGATAACTATCATGAAGATTTCCTTCATCTTCATCCTGTGATTCAGATTTACCTGTATCAACCAACTCTTCTTTCAACACACTTTCAACGACTTTACCTATCACCTCTGAATCATGAGAATCATCAGATTTGGAATAGGTTATGTCAATGTTGTCTGGCAATTGGTCTACCATGTTGAAAGCTTTTTCAATCTTTTCCTCATCATAAAATGCAAACTTTTCCGGTGGTGGAACTTGATGAAACTCTGAGCCAATGCCTTTCTTGTTTTGCTCAGACTCACCATCTCCCGGTTTTATATTGAAAATTCGTTCAAGCACATATGATAACACGTGATAACTCTTTAACTTGTTGTTATCCTGTTCTAGATCAGCAATCTGTCGCTTTAGGTTAGCAACATCCTCAATATAGGAATTAACAACATCTTGTTTTATTGAATACATTCGTTTAAGTTCTTTAGTTGTTTCAGAAAGATAATTCATTCTTGATTGAGCAAATTTCATTTCATCTTTCACTTTTTTGTATGACTCTTTTGTAATATGATTTGCTAATTTCATTGAGTCATATTCTTTCTTCATTTCTTGACAAGAAATTTCTTTTTGTGAACATTCTTCTGTCATTTTAGAAACATTTTCTTTCAAAACTTCATTTTCTGTTTCTAATTTTTTACATTTTTCTGAAAGTTTTTCATCATTTTCTTTTAAAACTTTTCCTTTTTCTAGCATTTCTTTGCATTTTTCTTTAAAAATGTTTTCAATTTTAGTGAATTCAAGATCTCTTGTTCTGAATTGCTCATCTTTTTCAGTACAAGCTCTGCACGGTTCCATGCATTTCTTGCAGTAATCAATCGTTTTTAAGATTTCAGAATCAGAATGTACCTCAATGATTGGCACTTCGGTGTTTGATGCAGTTGCCTCAGTTTGCTTCTGATCAGCATCATCTTGCTTTTCTTCAATACCGACTTCATCACCAACATTACCAGCTTCCAAATTCTCATTCTTTACTTCTTCTTCTTCTTCTTCTTCTTCTTCTTCTTCTGCTTTCTTCACATCTTTTCCAATTTGCTGTTCTTCAGTAACAGCTCTCTTAACCTCTTCATTCACCTCAACTTCTTCACTTTTGATTTCCTTCACAACCTCAACTTCAACAGCTTCTGCTTTAACCTCTTCAGCAACCTTCTTCAGATTGTTCACCATTTCTTCAACATTCTTCTTCATTCTCTCTTCATCCCTTTTTCTTAGACACGATGTCATGGCATATCTGATCTCCTTTTCATGCCTTTTAGCATATGTGTCATCTTTCATCACATTTCTATAATATTCGGCTCTCAAAGGAATTATGAGAAGAACATCATCAAAAATTATGTCTTTCTTTGGAACAACTGGTTCTCCTTCTCTGTTGAAGTAACATTCTCTCTTCGTATCCCATCTTTTGCTGCTGACAGCAATCTCATACTCTTCCTGCATTTCATCCATTCTGTTCAACACAATGTTTCTTTCTCTGTAGGTCTTTTCTTCCAGAATCTCTTCTCTGGTTTTCACTTTGATCTCAGCTGTATCTTTGTCTTTGTTTTCATCTTTAATCTCAGCAACAAAAACAAACTTTCTTTCCTCTGTTATAGCTTTGCCATGAGCTGTTTTTCGAATATTCTCCAAACGATCTTCTTCTGGACAAATTGAGCTCCAGTCAAAACCTTCATCATCTTGAATTACAAAACAAGCTCTTGATTTGGTTTTATCTTCAATCAATTTCGGCTCTTCTTTGCTTCGGTGGTAGATCGCTTTTCGATAATAATCATCGTTGAAAGGACGTTCATTTCCTTCAGCAACTTCAGAATTTCTGCATTCTCTTTTGAAATGACCCTTTTGCTTGCATCTGAAGTAGGTCACTTTGGATTTGTCAAATCCAAGCTTTGTTGACGGACCAACCAAAGATTGCTTCCCGGTAATCTCCATGTATCTCTGAGCTCTTCGGATGCAGCTTGCTAAACACCAACGAATATCTATGAGCTCCATTTCTTCCGGATCAATCTGGTCGTAGTCATCTTTAGTCAACTCTGAGTTTCCAATTTTGCCAGCTACAAGACCTTCATATGACTCCAGAACAGATGCAAGGAAACTCATTTGCTGCTTAGCTGCATTTATACTCATCGATGGAGAATTCTTCAGTTTCAGAGCAATGTTGCACAGAATTTCCTCAGTTTCATCAGAACTTGATTTTGAAGAAGAATGATATCCAGAATTGTAATTTGATGAAGTTGTTTGAGGTTCTTTCATCTTCTCTCCACTGAATGCTGTCTTTGGTGAACCAACACCTTTCTCTGAAGGTACACTGCCTTTGTAGTACAAGCCAACATTCTGTTGATGTGAAAAACCAGTCATCTTGCTTTGCTTCTGTAGCTCCAGATCATGACTTTCAATCTTTTCAAACAATGCATCAAGAGTAATTTCATCATATAAAGCATCATTTTTTAAGATAAAAACAAACGTCTTCCACTGATCAGCTCGTGGTAACACTTCAATGACTTTATCAATAATTTCCTCTCTTGTTTTCACAATCTCAAACCTCTCAAGTTCAATTTTTAAATGACAAAATCTCTCAATCATTTGCCTCACTGTCTCTCCTTTTAAGCTATCAAATAGATCGAATTCTTTCTTTAGTAAAGCAATTTTGTTCTTTTTGATCTGTTTACCCCCCTCAGCTTTAACTCGTAAAGCTTCCCAGATAGATTTCGAAGACCCATCATGATTAAGTAATGCATAAATGTCATTTCTAATAGCCGACTGGATCAACGCAATCATTCTCTGTTCAAACGAGAATTCTTTTTTGTCCTCAATGCCTAATTTCTTCAAAGGAATTTCCTCTCCTTTGTCATCTTTTGGTCTCTCATATCCAAACTCTAGACAAAACCAGCTTTCATGAGCGTATGCTTTTGCCCAGTTAAGAAACCGTTCTTTCCACCAAGTATAATCTTTAATATTATCCAGTTTGGGTGGTTTGGAATAAGTCCCATAAAAATTGTCATGATTAATGTTTTCATTGACCACTTTTGTGATTGACTTTGGTGTGACCGTTGATGTTTCGGAAGAATCGGATGTGAACGCGTTGAAAAACGTGTTGTAGAATTCTTCAGCCATGATGTAATCCTGAACAAATAATCAAACAAACACAATCAGTACACCCAATATCAAATATTCTGAAACAGACTGACACTCAGTTGGTGTGAAATGATCTTGACTCGGAATTTCCACTTTCAAGCGAACTGAGACTTCAAGTGAAACAACAAGTTGAAGCGAAATCCCAAGTTGAAACTGAATATCAGCTTTCAAGCGAAATAGCAAAACTGACACTTCAAGCGGGATAGCACTTCAAGCGAAACCTGATGAACTTTCAAGCGAAAACACTGATTCAAGCGAGATCAGGTCTAATTTCAAGCGAAATGGCGAGTTGAAGCGAACTCAAATAATAATTTCAAGCGAAATATCGATATTCGTTCAAGCGGACTCAAGTGTTAGGCCTGTTTTTGTCATTTTTAGTCCGAATTTGAGTCTGAAACTCTCAAGGCTTTGTTAAAACACTGTTTTGCATGTTCGGTGAAAAATTCATGCCATTTTGACCGTGAAATCTTGTTCAGATTGGAAAAGAAGGTGTAGAAGTCAGAAAATAGATGATATCAAGCTAAACTCTTCTTCCTGTGCTCTGATACCACTTGTAGGATCGTTGTTTGACCCAACTGAGTCGTTCAGAAGAGCTTTATATCTGAATCAAAGGCGGAATCAGTGAAACAGACGTGGAAACAGCTTGATACTATTAAATCTGTCACTTATATTGATTATAACATCAATTACAACCTGAACAGATTTTGGCAGCACTTCGTTACAAATCCAGAAGCCGTTCCAAATGAAACAAACAAGTGCCCTATATATACTAGATGGGGTTTCGCTTGAAATGATTAAGTCCCTTTCAAGCGAACTCACAATGTTCGGATTTCGCTTGAAATGGTACTTGATCGTTTCAAGCGAACTCACCACCTTAAACCTAAAAATCTATTTCTCGAATCTTGAGCACTGATAATCCTATCCTATCCTATTACATGATACAAGACGAAGTCAATAGACGTAGTGCACTAAAAAATACTACTAATTGTAGGTCGAAATATCACAGATGTGAATTTCTCAAGAAAGATGCCGATTCCTGCTCCACGATTACCAACTTGGGAGCTCCGGCAAGTCAGGATTTTAAGTAGAGAACGCTGTCACCCAAGCCTGACCAGCCTTGGGTGTTTGTGAATCATCCTTATCCCACTGACGGGTGGTCCATAGGACAACCCTTAAAGATGTTAAAAGACGGATTTATCCTTCACTTAATCGCGTAATTATCTTGAATTGGATGACTACGGTTGCTCATGTTTCAGGTGCGGTTCGGGAGCTAAAAGGGATAAAACGCAGCTTTGGACGGGTTGGAGATGAACAGGTCGTGCGTGGAACGAAAGAAGAAACAGAACACAACATTCAGGGCTCCACCGTAAATTACGGTGGCCACCGTAACTCAGAAGCAAACCACCGTAACACTTCTTGGTCCACCGTAAGTTACGGTGGTGGCGTAATTTACGGTGGAGGCTGCGAGGAAATCCGTAACTGCCCCATTAAATCAGTTTTTGTGGTATCTTTTCACATTATTTCATGATTGGACGTTTCTCTGGCATCTTAGGGGCTATTTTGGCTGATTCTACTTGGTTCTAAACATTTCTAAACATTTGGTTTATGTTTTTGATTGGTATGAACATTAAACTTGTTGCTATGATGATTCACCAAGCTATGTGTGGCTAAACTTATGGTGATCATCCTAAATTGAAGGTTTGTCTATGACTTTTGTGTTTGGATTCGTATTTCTAGAATAATAGACTTGCAATGTTTGTTTGTTTATTATGGTGTGTGAATGTTTGTTTGTAAATTGTTGATTGATGTTTTGATCATATTCTAAACCGTACATTCTTGGTGTCGCTGACAATCGAGATATCACGGGAGGGATTAGGGTTGGATATTAGTCAATTGGTTATCTGGTAACAACCTCGCGTTTTCATAATCCGAGTACTTAGTTCCCTTTTATCACGAACAAACAATCATACATGAATCATGTCTATGTGATTCTTTCTAGTGAATTTAAACACAATTGTCAAAAGCAAACCGGAAGTTTAGGATGGTCGCTTGTTCCTAATCTGTTTACAAAACCAATCTTTGATTTGCAAAATTAGTTAGTTAATGTTAGTTCTTACAACCAAAACAATCAACTCTTGAATTTTAATTTCTGCAATTTAGGTTAATTTTAGTTAAAGTGCAAAGCTATAAAATCAACACATTTTCCACATACTCCCTGAGTTCGATACCCATTTACCACTATTTATAGTTGTTATTTGGATTAAATTTGCGTGTATTACGACAGCACGTCAAATTTTTTGGCGCCGTTGCCGGGGAGTAGTGCGCAACGTGTGTCATTTTGTTAGTTTTGCTTTATTATTTTCGGGTTTACATTGGTGTGTTTAGTGTGCAGGTTCTACAGGTGCATGCATACTAGAGGCTCTCACAAAGCGTCACCATTGTCATTTGATCCGGAGATCGAAAGAACATTAAGGTAAAACAGAGTTTTAGTAAGAGAAAACCAAATTATTGGTTCACCTACATCACCGATCACACCACGAAACATCATGCAAGAATCTCAAGTACCACCCACAATGGGTCAGACGACCTCATCATTCATACCTACTTCCACACAACCATCACCAAACACAACCATACCAAATTCCACTACAATTCCTACTTCACCTCATGACACTACACCAACCAACACCACACAACCGATTACTACTCAAGTTGAACCCAATCTTACCTTTAGCCCTTCGGCCACAATTCCACCATTATCACATTTCTTTCCCCCAACTACGGGTGAATCATCTTCCCACTATTCAATACCACCAAATTCAACCATTATCCATGCTACTTCAACATTTAGACCATCGAACCAATCGGGCTTTCAATACTCGACCCTTCCATTTGGGCAATCTTCGGGTATAGGGGGAGATGGATATGAGGAGGGATATGAAGATTTTGAGGGTTATGATGAAGATGGGTATGTTTATGGGGGTGATGGTAATCAAGGAGAGTTTGGTTATGATGAAGATGGGTATGTTTATGGGGGTGATGGTAATTAAGGAGAGTTTGGTAATCAGGGCAAACTCAAAGAATGCCAAGTGTTGGTGGGTTGCAACAACAACAAATTGTACCACAACACATTCGGCCAAGGCCACAAGGGCCACAAGTGCAACGCCCTATACCATTGCAACAAGTTCGGCCGCAAAACGTACAACCTCAATTCCAAAGGCCAATGCAACACCAACCGATGCCACAACAACAATTTCAACCACATGTACCACAGTGGCCTATGCAAAGGCCAATGGGTCCTGTTCGACCAAGGGTTCGGTTGGGTGTGCCAAGAAGGCATCTTAGAGAACATGCGAGAGGCATTGAAGCGCATTTTAGGCCAGTAATCACTCAAAATCCTTCACCGGTAGTTATTCCTCACAATGATCAAGGGAGGACCTTTGAAGTGAGAACAAATTCTTTGCAAAGTTTGCCGAAATATAAGGGTCTAGCAACGGAGGAACCGTATTTTCATCTGGAGGCCTATGACTCAATTTGCAATACTCTTGGGAGTCAAGGTTTTTCGGCCGATGATGTCAAGTTAGTCTTGTTTCAATTTTCTTTGGAGGACAAGGCAAAGAAGTGGTTCTACACTTTGCCTTCAGCATCTATTTACACTTGGGCGGAGATGCAACAAATATTTCTAGATGAATTTTACACCGCTCAAAAGACCAATGATGCTAGGAAGGGATTGAGGAGTTTTCAGCAACAACAAGGTGAAATGTTTCATGAGGCCTTTGAGCGTTTCAATATGATGATCAAGAATTGCCCTCACCATGGAATTGAACTTTGGGAATTGATGAACGCTTTCCACGAGGGGTTGAGTGCCGAAGATGCTCGAGACTTAATGTCTATTACTGGTGGCACTTTTGGTACAAATTATGAACAAGAAGATTGGGAGTTCTTGGAACAAATGGCAATTACATCAAAGAGGAAAGCCCAAGCATCAAGAAGGGCACGATCGGCCGTTACCCGAACACAAGTGCATGCGGTTGATGATGGTAATGTACAAACCTCTAATCAAATTTATGATGTTTATGCTATTTGCAATGAAATAGGTCATGCGGCTGAAAATTGCCAAGGAATGGTGGAAGGGAAATATGAAGAAGTTCATGCGGTACAAGGTCAAGGAGGGGGTGGTAGAAACTACAACATGAATTCTAACACGTACCACCCCGGATTGAGGAACCACCCAAATTTTCGGTATGGGAACCCTTCAAATCAAGCTAACCCGAACTTTCAAGGTAGCCAAGGTAACTTTGGTTCACGCCAACCTTACAACAATCAAAGTGGATATCGAGGTGGGAACAACCAAGGGTATCAAAAGCAATATCAAACGGGTCAAGAATAAGGGGGGTCTTCGGGTGGAAACGAGATGATGGAAATGTTAAAAAGCATGCAAGCGGAGATGCAAAAGCGAAATCAACTTGATGAAGTCCGGATGCAAAAGGATGAGGTTCGTGACAAGAGCATCCAATCACTAACAACCCAAATGGGTCAATTGGCAACCGATGTGGCGGAGTTGAAGAAAAGCAAAGGTCAACTTCCTAGCGACACCAAGGTAAATCCTTCGCATGGTACGTCACAAGGTAATGTTAACGTTCATCATGTTAGTGTTTTAAGAAGTGGAAAAGAATTTAAAGCCAATTTGTCACCCGAATTGGTTGAGGGGGTAGTTGAGGATGTCACGGGTAATGAAAGTGATGATGAAGTTTCACCGGTTACACCTAATGAATCAAATGTTAACAAACCGGGGTTGGGTTAAACTAAGAAAAGTGAAAAAGTTGAGGGTGAACCGAGTCAAGTCCCGTTTCCATCGGCTTTACTTGACCCGGGTAGAAAAAAATTTATTGCACCAAGAGGTCCCCAAAAAGAAGAATTGTGGGACATGTTTAAACAAGTTAAAATTAACCTTCCACTCCTTGATGCAATAAAATAAGTACCCGCCTATGCAAAATTTTTAAAAGAGTTATGTACACAAAAGAGGCAACAAAAGAAGAAAATGCCTAAGCGGGTAGAAGTGAGTGCGGTTTTGAATGGGGAGCTTCCTCCTAAGCTACAAGATCCGGGTACGCCATTAATTAACATTCAAGTTGGTAATTTTCAAATGGCGAAGGCGTTACTAGATCTTGGAGCCGGAGTTAGCATTTACCGGGGGCTTATATGACCAATACGACTTTGGTCCGTTAGCTAGGGTAGAGACAACGGTTGTTTTGGCCGATTTGTCTCATAAGCTTCCTCGGGGGATGGTTCAAAATGTAATTGTTAAAATTGATGAGTTTTATTACCTGGTTGACTTTTTAGTCTTGGACTACTCATCCGCGGACCCAAAACAACAACAAAATGTCATTTTGGGTCGGCCATTTTTGAGCACCGCGCATGCTGTGATCGATTGTAGATTTGGTACAGTTGATATGACTTTTGGGAATCGAAAAATGCGCTTAAATGTTTTTACTAACAATTCTAATGCTAATGGTGTTGATGAGTGTTTCATGGCAGATTTAGTTGACGGATGCAACCCGCATGAGTATGAGGAGGATGGTATGGATGTTTGCTTGTGTGATTTTTCTGAACAGGTACATGCTTATGCACTATGGGTTGAAGAAGAAAAACAGGATGCCATGGCTTTGAAGGAAGGTCGACCACCATGGACTCATCAATTCGAAGGCTTACCGGCGGAAATAATTTCGGGTACTAAACCATCGTTAGAGGAACCACCGAAATTGGAACTCAAAGACTTTCCAAGCCACTTGAAGTATGCTTTCTTAGGGGATAATGACACTCTACCGGTCATTATTGCCTCTAATCAAGAGTTGGCACAAGAGCAAGCATTGTTGGAAGTTTTGAAAGAAAACAAGGGAGCTATTGGATGGACAATTGCTGATCTCAAAGGAATTAGTCCATCAATTGTCATGCACAAGATTATTACCACCGAAGATGCAAAACCAACACGAGAAGCTCAAAGGCGATTGAATCCGAACCTAAGGGAGGTGATGGTGGGTGTGAAACCCGGGTGTTAAAGTGTTTAAATATTGTGTTTTTAGTGTGTTTTATGCGGTTATATATTGCGAATGTGATAACTACGTATAATTGTGATATCGCAGGTTAATTGCTTAATTCGGGTAAATTAGAATGCTTAGTGATGAACGGAACAAGAAAGGAAGAATAATCCAGTGAATCACATTATTCGAGAGAGGTTTCGGGTTAAAAGATAGTTCGAATGTGCGAGAATTACGAATGAATGAAGTCTAGGGACTTGATTGTCATTCTGTGAAAGTGTGTTGAACAAGAAGGCTCCGGCAGACGACAACCGTAGCGTACGGTTTGATTTCGTAGTCAACGGTTTAGTGGAATTGGCTAGAAAATAAAAACAAACAGAGACAGTGTACCGTAGCTTACGGTTTTAACCGTAAGTTACGGTTGAATGAATCTGGGTAGTGCATATGTGAGTTGTTGAGGGAATTAATTACTAAATGTAGTTATTTAATTGGGAGACCCTAATTGACAAGAGGCAGACATCACGTGGATTTCTTTTGGGAGCCGTGACACAAGGCCAATAACATGTCACTCATCATCATCTTTGGCGGCAAGTGGAGAAGGCACATGACATATATATACACGCACACAAGGAGAAATATCAAGGATTCACGTTGACTTCTTGGGACCATATTGGGAGTTGTGGTATTATGATATAAGATCATTATCAAAAGAGAATAAAGAGGAGGCACATGCAAGCAAGAAAGAAAGTCACGTGGACTTACTTGATGGGCCGACTTATTGGATATAGGGGACTGTTGGATTTTGGTTGGGCCGCCAACACCAAAGCAGAAAAGAACAAAATCAGTGGGCTTGTTGATTTTTTTTTTGACGGCAACATAGATATAAAATCATCATATTTCGACGGCAGACAAGAGGGGTTTCAACCATGTATCGAGCTTGTGAAGATCAACCCACCGATATGAGCGGCTAGTCTCCTAGTGGTTTTCTCCGGATGGAGGGTTTTTGTAAGTTGGATAATTTTATGTGTTTGTGACAATCGTTTAACTCGGTGATCTAAGCATTCGATGCATTTCACCTTTGATTTGATTTATTGGTTGTAAATAATTGCATTTATTTAAACCTTAATTTCTAAGCATTCAGTTCCCGAGAGTTCTAGTAATTGGGATATATTTGACATGGGGTTAGGGTTTGTAATTGTAATTGATAATTATTCGATAACCTCCCGTTATGTATTGACCGGAGTACTTAGTCGTTGATTATCACAACTTATTAATTAGATTCAACACTTATGTCTATGTAAGTGTTTCGATTAAACACATAACTGAATCTAGCTGCAAAACCTGAAATCTGGAGGAACCATTGTTTCTCTATTGATTTAAACTTCACTTTTTAGTTTGTAATTTTAGATAATCAATCAACTCACAACAAAGCTTTATTTTTCCGTCTTAGTTAATCAACACTTAACCTTATAACACTTTCCACAATCCTCCCTTGGTTCGATACCCTGCTTATTCTATACTAATAGTTTAAATAGGTTTTTGCATGTCACTAACGACAGACATCAAAATGGCGCCGTTGCCGGGGAGGCGTGCGCAAAGTGTTTAGTGTTAAGTTTTAGTTTAAAAAAAAAAAACCTAAAAGAATTTTTGTTTTTATTTTGTTATTTTATTTGTTCGTGATTTACATGGGTAGTTGAGCTGTGTTTGTGCAGGATGACAGATCTTACTATATTTTGCGGCTCTTCTACATGCATTTTGTGCGGGGAACCACTTCACCCGTGTATCGGTTGCCGCGAGGCCTGATTTAGACGGGAAAGAGAGAAATTGGAAGAACCACCGATGCCTTGCTATGATAATCCTTCCCCTCCACTATATTTTTATGATTCTGATACAACGGTGGAGGATGGTTATTACTCTGACGGATGGGATCGGGACGAGGATGCTTATTATGAGCCAAGGACGGATGGACGATGTTTCTGTTGCGGTCGTAATCATACTTCTGTTTATGATAATGTGTGCGCAGTGTATTTGGAAAATCCTGAGTACTGGAATAAAAAAATGATGGATGCGTACATCTCAACACCGTATCAGGGATACCGACAGTATCATCCCGAGGAATATTCTAAGCCCGAGGGTGTGTATGCTTATCAGACCGAGGAGGAGAAAAAGCTTGCTATGTTGGAAGCGAGTTTGTCCAAACTCGAGCAGTATTTATTAGCACCCAACCTTTCCGATGAAGATCGAATCAGCTGCCTAGTTTCCAAGTGTCAGAAGTTAAAAATGAAGATAGAAATAGAAGAGCGTCTCTCACCATTACTAGTTGATATTAGAGATTATTCTCAAATGGAGGATGAGGTTGTGGAGGATAATACCACACCAATGAGTCCTTTATCTGATGAAAAGTCACTGGTGGATCAGATGGTGTGTGAGGGTGATGAGGCAGAGCAGTCTGATGAGATGAATGTGTGTAACGAACCTCTTCCCATATCAATCATTCCAATTAACAAGTGTCGGGAAGAGGGTTTGAGGAAGAAGATGAAAAGGGTGAATCTACAAGACATCGGTGTATATCTCATGAAGTGGATTAGTGAAACCCGCAGGTGCAGTCTGAACATGCCAATTAGACTGACGAATTTATGGAGATGGCATGTAAAATTCCGGGCATTTGTTGGAAATGTTTTGGGTAAGTGTGCACTGAGACCACCGTAGCGGAAATCAGGTACGGTCTGGCTGAAGACCTTTAAACTTAGCGCTCTCGGGAGGCAGCCCGAGGATGTAGAGTATTGTTTTGTTTTGTTTTGTTTTGTTTTGGTGTGTGTTGTGTTTTGGCAGGTTACTACGTTTCAATTCTCGCGGATGCAATAATTCAAGTGTGGGGATGTTTGGCAACATCCCCGATGAGACGTCAGAGAATCCAAGAGGAGTTTGCGCCCCTGTCTGATCACAGCAGCTGCACCGCTACAGACACTTGCTGATTTACTGATCA
This sequence comes from Helianthus tuberosus, assembly GCA_030545235.1. NCBI lineage: Eukaryota > Viridiplantae > Streptophyta > Magnoliopsida > Asterales > Asteraceae > Helianthus > Helianthus tuberosus. Next base: position 16,499 of record JARYGA010053040.1, read on the forward strand.
GGTCACTGTGTCTCTCTATCCTTTATTTTATTTGTTTTTGTGTTTTTTGTGGTGTGAGTCTTTGTGTTGGGAGTGGTTTCTTTGTGTTGGGTCATCTAGTTATTAGTCGTTCATGGTTTGCGGGTGGTATCTCTCGAGTCTCGATTAGAAATTGCACTATACATTGGGGACAATGTATCCCAAGTGTGGGGATGCGGTAACTCGAGAGATGGTTGGTAAGATTGTTGATCTTAAATGATTGAATTGGTTGAAATTGAAAAAAAAAATTGAAAAATTTTGAAATTTTTTGTCTCAAGTATGCTAAAACTACATGAAAACCAACATTTTCAATCGCTAATGGGTTCCTTGCTGATATTAAACTAAATTAGATCCCTAGTCATGGTTGTCCCTTTAAGTTTCATGAGAGTATTTCTGACAGGTTTTTAGAGAATAGTTGAGAAGAGATGCCTAACTAGGGGTAACATGCTTTAGGAATTACACATGCTACGTGTCGGTAACCCATATTCCTTTTATTCGGTGAGATATTTGAGCCTACTATATTGTTAGTTGAATTACGTTAATTGTTCATTTGCTGAGTGTAGGCCATATGTTGCTTTGTGTTAGAACTTGTGTGGTTTGATACGTGCCGAGACTGTGCTTTAGCGTTTACACATAGATGATAAAGGCATTAGGATCACTTCATTGTTTCATATGTTGATTGTTTATCCATCTTACCCTAGTAAACCATGTTGAGCCTTATACATTTCGTTTGTTACACCTTGTTTGATCTGTTTGATTACCAACCATGAATGACAATTGTGTTAGATATTTGTTGAAAAAGAAGAAAAAAGAAAGAAAAAAAAGAAAAAAAAAGAAAAAAAAAAGAAAAGCAAAAAGAAAAACAAAAAATCATTATTATGTTCGTGTTATATAAGTGGGTCGAAAATAACCCCAAGTGTTAGTAATTATGGTGAATAAAGTTGTCATGGGTTGGTATTCGTTTGAGTTAGTCAATAAACATAAAAAAAACCAAAAATATTTCCCTACCTTTACCCTTAACCCAAAACCCGAAAAGTCCTTTTGATATGTATTGCGTTATTTGATACAGTGGAGGTATGATTGCTATACAAGCTTATGATTGCAAAGTAGCGTATTTGGTGTTGAGCGAATTATATACTAGCACATTACACGCTAGTCTTGATAAAACCGAGAGGAGTGATTATTGTGAGGGGCATGTGGCATGTGTGTAGTATCATAAGCATGTTAGTTTTAGTTAGGCAAGTCTTAAGTTGTTTTAAATACATATCACTTATTTGTCAGATTGTCAGTCTCGATTGTGTCAGTCTATGGGACATGTATGACTTGGGACCTTAAATTGTTAGTTCGGTAAGGGATTCAGTGGTTATTTGTTAATAAGGTGAGTAATGTTTGTAATGGTTGCTTGAGGACAATCAACGTTAAGTGTGGGGATGTGATGGAGGGTGTGAAACCCGGGTGTTAAAGTGTTTAAATATTGTGTTTTTAGTGCGTTTTATGCGGTTATATATTGCGAATGTGATAACTACGTATAATTGTGATATCGCAGGTTAATTGCTTAATTCGGGTAAATTGGAATGCTTAGTGATGAACGGAACAAGAAAGGAAGAATAATCCAGTGAATCACATTATTCGAGAGAGGTTTCGGGTTAAAAGATAGTTCGAATGTGCGAGAATTACGAATGAATGAAGTCTAGGGACTTGATTGTCATTCTGTGAAAGTGTGTTGAACAAGAAGGCTCCGGCAGACGACAACCGTAGCGTACGGTTTGATTTCATAGTCAACGGTTTAGTGGAATTGGCTAGAAAATAAAAACAAACAGAGACAGTGTACCGTAGCTTACGGTTTTAACCGTAAGTTACGGTTGAATGAATCTGGGTAGCGCATATGTGAGTTGTTGAGGGAATTAATTACTAAATGTAGTTATTTAATTGGGAGACCCTAATTGACAAGAGGCAGACATCACGTGGATTTCTTTTGGGAGTCGTGACACAAGGCCAATAACATGTCACTCATCATCATCTTTGGCGGCAAGTGGAGAAGGCACATGACATATATATACACGCACACAAGGAGAAATATCAAGGATTCACGTTGACTTCTTGGGACCATATTGGGAGTTGTGGTATTATGATATAAGATCATTATCAAAAGAGAATAAAGAGGAGGCACATGCAAGCAAGAAAGAAAGTCACGTGGACTTACTTGATGGGCCGACTTATTGGATATAGGGGACTGTTGGATTTTGGTTGGGCCGCCAACACCAAAGCAGAAAAGAACAAAATCAGTGGGCTTGTTGATTTTTTTTTGACGGCAACATAGATATAAAATCATCATATTTCGACGGCAGACAGGAGGGGTTTCAACCATGTATCGAGCTTGTGAAGATCAACCCACCGATATGAGCGGCTAGTCTCCTAGTGGTTTCCTCTGGATGGAGGGTTTTTGTAAGTTGGATAATTTTATGTGTTTGTGACAATTGTTTAACTCGGTGATCTAAGCATTCGATGCTTTTCACCTTTGATTTGATTTATTGGTTGTAAACAATTGCATTTATTTAAACCTTAATTTCTAAGCATTCAGTTCCTGAGAGTTCTAGTAATTGGGATATATTTGACATGGGGTTAGGGTTTGTAATTGTAATTGATAATCATTCGATAACCTCCCGTTATGTATTGACCGGAGTACTTAGTCGTTGATTATCACAACTTATTAATTAGATTCAACACTTATGTCTATGTAAGTGTTTCGATTAAACACATAACTGAATCTAGCTGCAAAACCTGAAATCTGGAGGAACCATTGTTTCTCTATTGATTTAAACTTCACTTTTTAGTTTGTAATTTTAGATAATCAATCAACTCACAACAAAGCTTTATTTTTTCGTCTTAGTTAATCAACAGTTAACCTTATAACACTTTCCACAATCCTCCCTTGGTTCGATACCCTGCTTATTCTATACTAATAGTTTAAATAGGTTTTTGCATGTCACTAACGACAGACATTAGGAGGTAGTAAAAAAGGAGGTAATCAAATGGTTGGACGCGGGAATCATCTATCCGATTTCGGATAGTGCTTGGGTGAGTCCCACCCAAGTTGTGCCTAAGAAGGCCGGTATTCAAGTAGTCAAAGATGAAAACGATGAACAAATTGCCACCCGACCGGTCACCGGGTGGCGTGTATGTATTGACTACCGAAAATTGAATGCCGCCACTTCTAAGGACCATTTCCCGTTACCTTTCATTGACCAAATTATTGAAAAATTATCGGGTAAAAAATATTACTGCTTTTTGGACGGGTATTCGGGTTACAATCAAATAGCAATACTACCGGATGACCAACACAAGACCACCTTCACTTGTCCATATGGTACCTTCGCCTTTCAGCGAATGCCATTTGGCTTGTGCAATGCACCGGCAACTTTCCAACGATGTATGATGAGTATCTTCTCGGACATGGTTGGAGAGTCGCTTGAAGTGTTTATGGATGACTTCTCAATCTTTGGTACTAGTTTTGAATCTTGTCTCAACGAATTACAAAAAGTTTTAAAAAGATGTGTTGAGAAAAATTTAGTGCTTAGTTGGGAGAAAAGTCATTTCATGGTGCAAGAGGGCATTGTGTTGGGTCACGTAATTTCGGAAAGGGGAATGGAGGTGGATAAGGCAAAAATACGGGTAATAGCATCTTTGCCACCTCCGAAAAATGTTAAGGGTGTAAGGTCATTTTTGGGACACGCGGGGTTCTATAGACGTTTCATAAAAGGTTTTATTGTTATCACCAAACCTTTATGCAACTTGTTGTTAACGGATGTCCCATTTGATTTTACTAATGAGTGTATGCAAGCTTTTACTGTTTTGAAGGAACATTTGGTCAAAGCTCCTATTTTGCAACCACCGGATTGGTCAAAGCCGTTCGAGATAATGTGTGATGCAAGCGACACTACAATTGATGCAGTTTTGGGTCAACGGGTTGATAAAAAGCCGGTGGTGATTTACTATGCAAGCAAGACTTTATCCGAAGCGCAACTGAATTACACCACAACCGAAAAGGAGTTATTAGCGGTGGTGTATGCTTTGGATAAGTTTCGTGCTTATATTTGGGGGAGGAAGGTGGTGGTTTATTCGGATCATAGTGCGGTCCGATATTTGATGGAGAAAAAGGACGCGAAGCCCCGTTTAATTCGATGGGTATTGTTGTTACAAGAGTTTGACTTAGAAATCCGAGACAAAAAGGGAAGTGAGAACGTAGTGGCGGATCACTTGTCTCGGATTCCAGTTGACGGGCTTGACGATGTTAGTGAAATAAATGAAAGCTTTCCCGACGAGCAACTCTTAGCCGTATCCACCTTTGTTGCACCGTGGTATGCTCACTATGTCAATTACTTAGCCACGGGTGCCATCCCAAATCATTGGACCAAGAAGCGACGACAACAATTTATGGTTCAAGTGAAGCAATACATTTGGGATGAACCAGATCTTTTTAAGATTGGACCGGATCAAGTTATTCGGAGATGTGTACCCGAAACAGAGGTGTTGGAAATCTTGACTCATGCCCACTCATCCGCATGTGGAGGTCATTTTAGCGGGCATAAAACGGGCTACCGGGTTCTCTCATGTGGGTTTTATTGGCCCACAATTTTCAAAGACGCGTGTGAGTTTGCAAGAAATTGCATAAATTGTCAAAAGATGGGAAGTATATCGAAGAGGGATGAGATGCCATTACAACCAATCTTGGTTGTTGAAATATTTGATGTATGGGGTATTGACTTTATGGGTCCCTTTCCGAATTCGAATGGCTTTCTATATATTTTGGTAGCGGTGGACTACGTCTCAAAGTGGATTGAAGCTATTGCAACACGCACAAACGACCATTCGGTTGTTTGTAAATTTGTTCAATCCAACATCTTCTATCGTTTTGGTATTCCGCGAGTTATCATAAGTGATGGTGGTTCGCATTTCAAGAACTTCAATTTTGGGAAATTGTTGAAGAGGTATAGCGTGAATCACCGGATTGCCACACCTTACCATCCGCAAACGAGTGGACAAGTCAAAGTGTCCAACCGTCAAATAAAGTAAATTCTCATGAAGACGGTTAGAACGGATAGGAAGGATTGGTCGAGTAAGTTAGACGATGCATTGTGGGCATACCGAACGGCCTACAAGACTCCAATTGGCACAACGCCTTACCGGATGGTGTATGGAAAGGGTTGTCACTTGCCAATGGAGTTAGCGCATCGGGAACATTGGGCTATCAAGACGGTAAATGCGGATTATGATGAGGCGGGAAAGATGAGAAAGTTGCAATTAAGTGAGATCAAAGAGATTAGAGACGAGGCGTATGAGTGTGCATCGGCTTACAAAGACAAGCTCAAGAAGGTACACGATGCAAAGTTGAGGAAGAAAACCTTTGAAGTGGGTCAAAAGGTTTGGTTGTACAATTCAAGACTCAAGATGTTTGCGGGCAAGCTTAAAAGCAAATGGATGGGCCCGTATGTCATTCGGCGAGTTGGGAGGTTTGGTGATGTAGATATCCAAGATGAGCAAACACTGAAACAACAAACGGTGAATGGTCACTGGTTGAAGCCATACTTGGAGGGGAACGACATCAACAACTTGGAGCTTGATAAAGCGGGCTACATTTTACACCCGGTCGCTGAGGAACAACCATGAGAGGCCCAGGTTTGGTAGTGTAAATAGTAGCATTTCATTTTGTTTGTTTTGTATAGCTTGCACATTTACCGTACTCGCTTGAATCTTGTGTTTGAAACAAGTGTGGGGATATTCGGGTCACGAATTGCTCTAACATTGTGTTGAGGACAACACATGACTTTCGAGGGGGTAGGGTAATTTTTACATGTTTTTGAAAAATTTTAAAAACACAAAAAAATTAAAAACTGAAAAAATCTAAAAAAAAGGACTAAAAAATTCAAGTTTTTGGCGAAGGAAAGAGGCCCACGTGCCACCGTAATTTACGGTGGCCAGTGAAAATTTTTGGGCTTTACGGCAGGATCCTACTGAGTTACGATGGAATTATGTTGCCAGCATCCACCGTAATTTACAGTGGCACCGTAATTTACGGTGGACCTGGCGAGTCAAAGGGTCGTTCCTGGTTCAGCATTTAAAAATAAAATGATAACAACAATCAGTCACGTGAAACAACTCCATCCACACGATTTTCCTTCACCTTTCTCCTCTATCCATTCTCATCTATCACTTTCACAAGACCCACAAAATCCCTAAACTCCATAACCTTCTTCAACCTTCAATCTTCCATATCTCTTTCAATTCTTGACCAAACCAAGTGAAATCTAGGTCTAACTTGACTAATTTTTCACATACTTTCTGATTTTGAGAAGAGATTTGCAAAAAAAAAAAATGAAGCTTTCGGGTCCGAATCACAAACCCTAGGTCCGAAAATTTTGGGGGTTTTTGAAGTTCTTCCTTCACTTGTGTTTCTAGCATCTTCAAACAAAGGTATGGAAGTTTATTTGCTATGTTTTGATGATGCATTGTGAAAAAGAAGATTATTAGTGTTATTTGTTCATACCCACTTGCTTGTTCTTAGATTTTGTCATGAAATTAGTTACTTGAACATTGTTATGGTTTGTAGGTGTAGGTTTGATGTAAAGTAGTGAACTTTTTGGGAATCTCTACATTGTAGAGATACCATGCTCAATTTTTGAAAAAGATTTATAAAAGTTTTAGTTCACTAGCATCTACAACCATAGTAACAAGCAAGTGTGGGGATATTTTGGCGAAAAGGGTCTAATTTATTGTGTTTGGTTGTGTTGTTTGCTCTAATGTGTGTAGAAAAATGGTACGAACGAAAGAAAGAGCCGGAGCAAGTTCATCTTCTTCGTCTAAAGATAAGGGCAAGCAACTGGAATAACAACAGAAAAAGAGGCAATATTTGGGTCGAGTTGATGAAAGTTAAAGCAAGGGTGAAGAAATGGAGTTGGACCCGACTGAAAAGCCAAGATGGGAGTCGGGTCCCTTGGATGACCAACCGGAACATTGGCAACCGACACTCTTTCACGACAGTATGAATCGATTGAAAAACAAGGCTGCCACATTTATTTGCGAGAGGGAAGTTCGTGAAGTTGAATTTGGTCCGTTTGGTGTGTTTGCCAAATTCTGCGCTCTAGGATGGGAGTCAGCACTTAGTTGTTATGATAAGGATAACAAGAACTTGTTCATAACCGAAATTCAAGAATGGATGGCAACCCTCAAGTGCAACAGATACGATAGGCCGTCGCAAATGAAGCTAATGGGTGTGGTGAATGGGATTCCGGTAGAGATGTCGTTTGACACGCTAAAGAAATTTGGGAAGTATGACAGTTTACATGCTCGTGACTATATGTTTCCTAGTCTTGATGACCTTTTGCTTAAACCGGAGAAGCATGTTCGTTGGAATGATATGTTAGCGGCGTTATTTTTGCCCGGTACCTACAGTGGTGTTTTATACCGGAGGAATTTGAAGATAGAAGCGAAGTTGTTGCTAGCAATCTGCATTTTAAATGTCATTCCGCGAATGGGGGACAAGGAGCAAGTGAGGTACCCGGAAGTACCCATCCTCTATTCGCTACTCAATGGGTCTCCGCGTTTTCCAATCCGATATTTGATCATGGACCACCTCTGGATTTGCCAAAACAAGTTGGGAAGAGATATTATCCCGTATTGCCGAATTATCACGGGATTGATGAAGCAACAAAAGGCAATCACGTCAGAAGATAAAGGGGCAATAAAAAGGCATCAGCCTTTTACTTTAGACAAGTTGGGGATTGGTTGGACGTATACGCAATCGGAACGGTATCATAAGCTCAAGTCGGAGGGGCAGAGATGGAGAGCATTGAAGGTGGGTGCAAGGGATCTTCTACCGGGAGAAGAGGATGAGCCGGAAAGTGATGCGGAAGCTCCAAGTGGTGATGATGATTATGCGGACGAGCCGCATGGTGGTGAGAATGTGAATGTAGGCCAAGGGGGCCTAGGTAGAGGTTATGGTGGTGCCTTTTACGATTACACGGAACATTCTTATGTGCCGAATTGGGCTTATGATGGCACGATGCAAGAGGTTATCGAAAACCAACGTCCTCCGGCACCCATTTTTGAGTCATGGTCGGGTTCGGAGCGGACGTTATTTGATCAACATACAATGATGAGTGCAAGCATGGAGCGGTCATTGAAACAAAATTTTGATCGTCAAGAGGCGTGGAATCGCACACACGCGTATTCTCATGAGTTAGAAATGAATAGTCGATACAATGATGATCAAGCAAGAAGAATGCATGCAGATTGGCACGCCGGGCGGCCGGTGGTTGTGGATCCACAACATGTGGATTATGCGTCTCTACCACCTTATGATGGTAGTATATCGTATCCGACCCCGCCGCTCCATCATTCACAATGGATCGACCCGCGCCAACAAGAAGGAGCTCCACAACAAGGTGGGAGTAGTAGCGGTGCATTCGCTTTTGGAGAGTGGAATGACATGATGTCTTCCATTTTTGGACCTCCGCAGCCACGCTATTACTAGTCAGGTCGTGTTCCTTCCTTGTATATTTTGTGAATACTTGTTAGCTTGTTTTGTTTATGGACGGGTGGTTGGGTGGTGTTAGTTTGTGATGTTATTTTTGGGTTGGTGCGAGTTGGCGGTGTGATGTTTAAAAAAAAATATATAAAAAAATATAAAAAATGAAAAATCCAAAAAGAAATTTGTGGTTTGAGTGTTGAGCTTTAGTTGATGTGAAAGAGTTTTAAGCAATCAAAGCCTCCTAAAACCATACATTGGGGTCAATGTATCCCAAGTGTGGGGATGGGGGGAAATTTTTGAAGTTTTTGAAAAATTTGTAAATCAAGCGAAACAATGTGAGAATTTGAACACCCTAGATTAACCCCAAATGATGCACTGGCAACCCTTATTACCCTTTATTCTTGGTGAGAGTTGAAGCCACACATGTAAATAAATAATACTTGTCTTTGATGAGAGTGGCTACGGGTGGGGGTGCATTAGAACTTGTGCCTTGATACGGTTTGAGTCCTTAGTTGGACATGAATGCGAAAATGATAAGGGCATTTAGGTAGCCTTGTCTTTAGTATGTGTGAGTGTGGGATTTGGGGGGTTGGACCTCATAAATTATATATATGAGCATGATTGTGAGAGGGGTGGGGGTTTGGACATTTAGTTGCCCAATTTTGTGCCTAAAAGCCTATCGTTTGTTCCCCCTAGCTAGTGACCTAAAAATTTACCCAACTTGACCCGGTCTTATAGTGTTAGTAGTAGTAGTTTTAGTAGTATGATGTAGACATGTTTGATGCTTTATTGTATGTTTGTTTGAAAAAAAAAACAGAAAAAAAGAAAAAAAAAAGTGAAGAAAAAAGAAAAATGAAAAAGAAGTGATGTTTAGTTATCTTGTATATAGTAGTTTAGTTTGGTAGTTAGTTTTTTGTTTCTTTGTGTAATAAAAGACCGGGTTAAGTTTTCGCTACTTCATATATATTCCATTTCCTACCCATACACCTAGCCACATTACAACCTTGAAAGTCCCTTTGATTTGCATTCATGTTTGGCATTTGTTAGGAGAAGGATCGATTTAGGTACAAGCCTATAGTTGTGCAACCGCCCGTTAGCCTTTGTGTGTCTAGTTCATATTGCTAGTGCTTACTTGTTACCGAGAGGAGAGACATAGTGAGGGGTGCATTATTTTGGGTGATAAGAAGGGGTTAGTAAAAGGACTACATGTTTATGCTTGGTTTACATGGATCGCTTGTTTTGAAAATGATTTGATGAGTTGCTTGCGACAAGCAACGGTTAAGTGTGGGGATGTGACGGGTGGTCCATAGGACAACCTTTAATGATGTTAAAAGACGGATTTATCCTTCACTTAATCGCGTAATTATCTTGAATTAGATGACTACGGTTGCTC
>JARYGA010053041.1:0-48636 GCA_030545235.1 Helianthus tuberosus
ATATTTTCTTGTATTTGTCTAAGCATGTTGTATGTGTATTTTTGTATCTTTACTCCTTAGGAGTATTTAGTGTATTTTCAAGTCCTAATACACTATCACGCATAATACATACTACATACACTTAGCACAAAATTTGGTGATCAATAAATATATATATTTTTCTCAAAAACATACATATTTAATATCAATTTTAATCTTGAAGAAATCATCATTTCTTAACACAAAAGTTAGGGAAACCTTGGTAAATATTTTGAGATACATTTTTAGGGAATAAGTTTCTCAAAAAAACTTATATTTTTCTAAGTGTCAAAATTTATAAATTTTTTGACATGGTTTCCCCTAAAAATGGAGGTTTTCCATGTTTTCAAAACATGTGTTTATTTTCTTTTAAATCATCACAATCAATAATCAACTCATTCAGCACCTACCGAGTGTCAAAGTCAAGTAAATTACACTACATCATGAACTTGAAGTTTTGTAAAAACTTGTAGTAACTTACCATGTTATTTAGTAGGTTTAGTTACCCTTAAAAATATGGTTGTTTGTTTGTAAATCTCATTCTTGAAGGATTTAGCCATTTACAACATGTAAGATGAATTTTCTAAAAATACTTCTTTTGTATTTTTTTCTTGTTTCATAAGTGTTTATACACTTGTTTTTCTATTAAAAATAGTGTAAGTTTAGTAAAAACCATGATCTTTCAAAAATCATATTTTGAACTTGGTTTTCTTGGAAAATCATTCATAAATCTTGGATCTAATGGTTCACTAGCTTACTTTGTTTATTACTTTTTAAGAAATCATTTTGTTTTCAAGTTCATGTCTATGTATGAGGATGATCTTCTTGTGTTAACACATAATCATCCTCTAACTTGCTAGATTAAGTGTTCAATTAAAATCTAGTAAGCTCCATGTAGTGATCAACATCAATATTTCTAGAAATCAACAAGCAAACATTATACATCTACTAAACAACATTATTTCGTCAAGATATCATCATATTTCACCTTGTGTTTCAAGATTCATGTGTATGTCTTTTAGGATTCTTATGATAATCAACATGTTATATCTTTTAACCAACTAAAATGGAAGTGAACAAGTGTTAAAAGGATCTTACTACTAGCTTCAAGCTAGGGAAGAACAATGAAGAAGATTGAGTGGATAATAGCACACAAGAGAGGTCCTTCAAGATCCGAAGGTTCCACACTTCCTTAGACACCTTGAGAAGTATGTAGATTGAATGAACTTGAAACAAAACAATTGTGGTGTGGTGAAGGGGGGGCCGGCCGAGAACAAGCCAAGGGAGAAAGGAAGAGTTGTGGTGTGTTGGTGTTGATGATCATTCTTATATCCTCCTTAGTGCTAATACCCAAAGGTTTATATGTTCCTCATAGTACACACATGATCTTTCCAAGATATCAAGGTAAATCCAATGAAGATTATGGAAGATCATGGGAAATATTTAGCAAGATTTGGGTGGTAGGGCCCCTCATAACCGTCCACTATATGGGGGGGGGGGGGTAAATGAATTTTTTTTAATGGTAATTAGTTAGTTAATAAACCAAATCCAAGTATAAGGTTACAAGTGTTAATTACTAGATATTCTAGTGTGTGTTAGGGTGTTAGGGGTTCATAACTAGCCCAAAATTAAATAAACAATGCTTCTAGTAATATTTTTGTGTTCCAGGTAATGTCCGGTTGCTCGGTTAAATACCGGTTCGTTAAAGTGCTAAATTTCACCGTTTAGTGTCTTTTAAGTATTCTTTTGCGACACTTTTAATTCTCGACACTTAGGAAAGTATTCTGGATCAATTTGTCATATTTTTGCATGGTACATTCTAGTTACAATGCTGAATTTTGCTGAAATGTGTAATATTCAGCATTTAAAGTGTGCTTCGGGTGCTTTTTAGTGCATTTTCTAGCTTCCGGAATGTCTATATGTTAACCCTTGTATGTACTCTTGGGTTTTAATGTATTATTGACATTGGACCTACACCTAGGCCCCAATTCTAGTGTCTGACTGTTTTCTACAGAATTGTTGACAGAATGTGTCTTACCGGTGAGTTTACTAGTATTTCTGACGCAACGCTGTTCATTAATGCATAAAGCAATATTTTGTAGTATAAAACGTGCATGAATTCACAAGTATAGTATGTAATCAAACAATGTTGTCATTTAAGCACATAATTGCAGTTATCATGTATTAATTAAAGTGTACAGAAATTACCGGTTTGGTGCCAGTTGTCACAGTCTCCCCCCGTTAAAAGAATTTCGTCCCGAAATTCAGGTTGATCTATCTCTCGCAGGAGTTTTCTTGAACAGGTGGGGGTACTTTTCTTTTAACTGGTCTTCACATTTCCACGTGTACTCGGGTCCGTGCTTAGAGTTCTAACGTACTTTGACAAGTTTGACAGTGCTCCTCCTGGTCTTGTTGACTTTCCATTCTGTAACCTCAACGGGTTGTTCTGTAAATCGGAGGGTGTCATCAATATGCCCTTCATCCGCAGGGATGATCACGTTTTCTTGGGTTGGACTCTTCTTGAGGTTGGATACATGAAACGTATCATGTACTCCATTAAGTTCTTCCTGTAATTCCAACTTGTATGCCACGGTACCTATTCTTTCCAAGATCTTGAATGGTCCGATGTATCGTGGATTCAGCTTTCCACGCTTTCCAAATCTGACTACGCCCTTCCAAGGTGAGACATTCAACAAAACTTTGTCTCCCACCTCGAATTCTAATGGTTTTTTGTCTTCGATCAGCGTAGCTCTTTTGTCGATCTCGAGCCGCCTTAATGCGCTCTCGGATCTGCATAATCTTGTCGGTTGTCTCTTGTACAAGTTCAGGACCAACCATTTGTTTGTCTCCAGCGTCTGCCAACATAAGAGCGAGCAGCATTTGCGGCCATACAGAGCTTCGAACGGTGCGACTTTTATGCTTGTATTGTAACTGTTATTGTAGGAAAACTCAACTAAAGGTAGGTGAGTATCCCAGCTGCCGCCTAAGTCCATAACACATGCGCGAAGCATATCTTCTAGCGTTTGTACAGTTCGTTCGCTCTGGCCGTCTGTTTGTGGATGGAATGCCGTGCTTAGATCTAGCTGAGATCCAAAGGCTTCCTGAAAGGATTGCCAGATTCTTGAGACAAAGCGTCCATCTCTGTCTGAAATGATTGAGATAGGCACTCCATGACGTGCCACGATTTCCTTTAAGTATATCTCAGCGAGCTTTCCAGTGCTATCCTTTTCTTGGATTGGTAGGAAATGCGCAGATTTCGTCAATCGATCAACTATCACCCATATCATATCATGCCCCCTAGGGGTCCTGGGTAACTTTGTTATGAAGTCCATCGAGATTTGCTCCCACTTCCACATGGGTATCTCTGGTTGTTGCAGTAGGCCGGACGGTTTCTGGTATTCAGCCTTAACCTTAGCACAGGTTAGGCACTTTCCAACATAGATAGCAACATCGCTTTTAAGTCTTGGCCACCAATAGTAATCCTTCAAGTCTTGATACATTTTGTCCGATCCTGGATGGATCGAGTATCTCGACTTGTGAGCTTCATTAAGGATGACTTCTCGAATACCGCCATAGAGTGGAACCCAAACATGCCCCTTAAAGTATAAGGTTCCCTCTTTGTTTGGCACAAAATTCTTCAGCATACCTCAGAGGTATTCAGCTCTACGATTTTCCATCTTAAGGGCTTCTTGTTGTGCGTCACGAATACGTTCAGTGAGGTTCGTTCGAATAGTCATTTCCAATGCTCGAACCCTTAGGGTCTTAACCCTTACTTTTCGACCTAGCGCGTCTGCTACAACATTTGCTTTTCCAGGATGGTACTTAATCTCACAGTCATAGTCGTTCAGCAACTCAACCCATCGTCAGTGATGCATGTTTAATTCCTTCTGATCAAATATGTGCTGCAGGCTTTTGTGATCTGTGAAGATAGTACATCGAGTACCATATAAATAGTGTCGCCAGATATTTAAGGAGAATACCACTGCACCCAGTTCCAAGTCGTGCGTGGTGTAATTCCTCTCATGTACCTTCAATTGTCTTGAAGCGTAAGCGATGACTTTTTGGCATTGCATGAGCACGCAACCCAAACCTTGGCGCGAAGCGTCGCAGTATACCACGAAGTCTTCAGTACCTTCGGGTAAGGATAGTATCGGTGCATCGCATAGCTTATTTTTAAGTAGCTGGAAGGCTTCTTCCTGTTTGTCACCCCAGTCGTACTTCTTGTCTTTCTGCATAAGGGTACTCAGCGGTTGAGCTATTTTGGAGAAATTCTCAATAAACCGTCGGTAATAGCCCGCTAAGCCCAAAAATTGTCGAACTTCGGTCGGGGTTTTGGGGGCTTCCCAATTCTTTATTGCTTCAATCTTGGATGGGTCTACATGAATGCCCTTCTCATTCACGACGTGACCAAGAAACTGTACTTCGCGAATCCAGAATTCGCACTTCGAAAACTTTGCATAAAGTTTCTCTTTCTTCAGTAGTTCCAGAATGGTCCTGAGGTGTTGCTCGTGCTCTTCTCTCGTTCGCGAGTAAATCAGGATATCATCGATAAATACAATCATGAATTTATCGAGATATGGTTTGCATACGCGGCTCATCAGATCCATAAATACCGCTGGCGCGTTCGTCAGTCCGAATGGCATCACAAGGAACTCGTAATGCCCATAACGCATTCTGAATGCAATCTTCGGTACGCTTTCCTCTTGAATCCTTAACTGATGGTATCCAGATCGAAGATCGATCTCGGAATAGTAGCTTGATCCTTGCAACTGATCAAATAAGTCATCAATCCTCGGTAGTGGGTACCGATTCTTGATAGTGAGCTTGTTCAGTTCCCTATAATCGCTACACATCCGCAGTGTTCCATCCTTCTTCTTCACGAACAATACTGGAGCTCCCCAAGGTGAGAAGCTTGGCCTTATGAATCCTTTATCCAACAACTCCTGGAGTTGTGTAGATAATTCTTTCATTTCGGATGGTGCAAGCCGATAGGGTGCCTTGGCTACAGGAGCGGCTCCTGGAACCAAGTCTATATGGAATTCGACTTGTCGTTGCGGAGGTAATCCTGGCAGATCTTCGGGAAAAACATCAGGGAATTCCTTCACCACAGGAATGTCTTCGAGTTTCGGCTCCACAGCCTTCATATCTACAACGTGTGCTAGGAAAGCAACACGTCCTTTCCTTAAGCACTTCTGTGCCTTCATACAACTGATGATTTGCAGAGGCGCGTCTCGTTTTTCTCCATGCACGATGAGAGTTTTATCATTCGCCAAAGGGATGCGAATGATTTTCTCATGACAAATCACTTCAGCCTTGTTTTTGGGCAACCAGTCCATTCCGACAGCTACGTCGAAGCTACCCAATTGAATAGGTAAGAGGTCGATGCTAAATCTTCGTTCACCAAGTTCTAATGCGCAACCTCTAACAACTTCGCCCGATTCAACGAGTTTACCATTGGCTAGCTCTATAAAATAAGGAATATCTAATCTACTAGATTCTATCCCAAGCATACGTTTAAATTCCACAGACATGAAGCTATAATCGGCGCCAGTGTCAAATAGTATGGATGCAAAGTGATTGTTAATGAGAAACGTACTGGTGACCACATTAGGGTCCTCGCATGCGTTCCTTGCTCCAATTACGAATGCTCGAGCCTGAGCGTTGTTTCCCTTTGGGCAATCTTTCATGAAATGGTCCTTGCTTCCACAACTGAAGCATCCTTGGTTCTGCCCATTTCCGTTACCATTCCTGTTACCAGCACCATTTCCATTTCCACCATTGTTTCTATTACCAGCACCGTTGCGATTTCCATTCCCGTTCTTTCCTTTTCCCCAACAATCCTCAGTATGGTGACCCAGCTTTCCACACTTGTCGCATTTTGGAATGCGACAAACCCCTTCGTGATGACGCTTGCAATTGTTGCAAATGGGTAGAGTGCCCAGGTATCTCTTGGCGGGAGCGTCATTCATGTTTGCAAGAGTTTTCGCCTCCTGAGGCGGGTTGGGGTCACGCTTCTTGTTGTTGAAACCCTTGTTGTTACGTGTCGCTTGATTCAGATTCGCATGCTTCCTTTTCTTGTCACCAGACGACTCAGCATGCGTCTCGGTCTTTTCTGTTGGGTTCAGTGACAGCTTCTTCATACGGACATCATCTTCAGTAAGGCTGACAGCCAGAGTTACAGCCTCAGTGATTGTTGCAGGTTTTGTCGAAGTTACCATGCTGCGAAATTATGAGGCCAATCCCCAGATGTAGCGTTCAACGCGCTTAAATTCGGGAGTCACCATGTAGGGGATCACTCTTGACAGATCGTGGAACCTTCGAGTATAACCAGTAATGTCCGCACCTTCCATGGTCAAATTCCAGAACTCAGTCTCCAACCTTTGGAGTTCAGCACGAGAGCAATACTTTTCTCTCATTTTCTCTTTCAGCTCGTCCCACGTCATGCCGTACGCGGCATCATCACCCAGAGTCTGGACTTGCAAATTCCACCAAGTCAAAGCTTCATCAACAAACAACTCAGTAGCAAAAGTGACTTGTTGATCCGCGGCACACTTGCTCATGCGGATTGTGGCATCAGTCTTTTCCGTCCAGCGTACAAACGACTGCACCTCCAGTGCCGTCGTAGTTCAGCGGTTTGCAGTCGAGAAACTGCTTGAAAGTGCAGCCCTGAGCTGTGTTTCCTCCAGATGAATCTCCATTCCCATTACGCCTGGCATTGCTTGGTCCTCCACTTTGTTCGGTACGGTTCGCCTCGCCTCATACTGAGCGATAGCTGTGGAGATCCTTTCTTCCATTAGGGCGTTCAGCTCTTCAGCAGTTCTTGGCAATGAGGGAGGAGGAGGTTGATCATGAGAGTTCACAACTCTTTCGGGTGCCATGTTCTGACAGAATACAACACAATAGGGTTAGACATTTGTTTAATATCGTCATGCGAGACAGTATATATACAGGCATATACCACAAAAGTGACACCAAACAATCCGCCAAACGTATCAATTCATACAGCAACAAGCATGCATAAATAGATAAATACCGTTGTGTCATAAGATATTCATGTTGGCGGTTCTTGTCTTTATACCCTAAATCATTACTCCAGCAGAGTATTTAATAGGCTGGGGGAGGGGTGTTCACGTTTGATCTTTTCTTGTACTGAGGGAATCTATACGTGACAAGACTTGCTGTGGTTTCTGTGCACTGGATTCCATAATTATGTATGCATCCATAATTACGTAACTCCTTGCACAGTCTACCCAGTTCGTTTCATCCTCGTATCACTTCCTTCAGATAGGCCATTGTTTTTAGGTAAAGCCACGTATACTTGTGGTATTCTACTTCTAGTATATGTAAGTATCAATTATCACACATAATCGCAAGTAATTCTTTAATCAAAGACAAGTGCTACTCCAGTGCACCCTAAGTCTCGTAGTGCCTTTTCTTGACTCTTTTGTAAACAGTTTCAGGTAGTGGATGTCGCGGGAAGTTTTATGCAATGAAAACTCTTTGAAAAATTGTTTTCGTGGAAGGATCCTAGAGATTGTAGACTAGACTCGAGAAGGAATCCTGGTTCACTACAACCGCAACTCTGATACCAATCTGTCACACCCCTTTCTAAGGCGGAAGCACGAGGTGTGATCATGAAAGGTTTTCATTGCATACGATTGGTAAACATACTACATGCTCATAAAAAGAACTTCGAATGCCAAACATTACATAACTGAAATCATGGTTTAAGTGTTTACATCACGGGACAGCATAAGACATTGTCTGAAAAGTTTACAACGTTATTCAAAGATAAACATAAACGACATCCAGAGCAAGAGTATGACCGCGTGCACATCCACTTTAGTTACCTAAAATACATGTGAGTTTTTGGAAAAACGTCAACATAATGTTGGTGTGAATTCATGTAGTTCTTGTATTGAACGTTTGTATACTTTGTATGAAAACATGGTATGTATCTTGTATAAATCAAGTATATCTGTATGTATCTAGTATAAATCATGTATTTCTGTATGTATCTTGTTGTTAATGGGTTGCAAGGCCATTAACATGTGACACGACATAGGAAGCATCCAAACCATAGGCATTTTTCTGGTTGTCGATTCACGACTGAGACACAAAAGCACTACTCGGTACTAGTTTTCACCAAGAGTGTGGCTGCCCGAAAACCCATTAGATCTAACCTTTTGTTCTGCGGTCTTAGTATGAACACGATTAATGGTGCTTATGGTACCCTATTCGTGACACGATTTCTCGTATCATTTCTCAGTTCTTGCATCCATCATACCATAACTCATGTATTTTCCCCAAGTTTAAAAGTATGTAAAAGATTAAAAGTGGGGACTTTTCTGTAAAAATTTAGTAACATGTACTTCACCCCCGAAGTTATAAAATTGAAAACAGTTAAAAGAAAAGGGGGAGCATAAACTCACAACTTTGCGTTCCTTGCGCCGTAAACTTCACCGGTTTTTGCTTATCTAGCGTCGTGACCTAAACGTGTTTTATTTACGTTAGTCACTAGACTTGTATCGCACAAGTACAAGTCACCATCTTTTACGTATGTATTCTTTGTGTGTTAAAAATAATTTATATTTTTAACTATGTGTTTTACTTATATTATTTTCTCAAAAATAAATATAAGTATCTTGTATTTTTCACCCGAATTATGTATTTTGTCCAAAACTTCATTTCATGTTCATAACTTGTCCAAGTTATTTATTCTATCAAGTAATATATTTTCATAAATATATTTTCTTGTATTTGTCTAAGCATGTTGTATGTGTATTTTTGTATCTTTACTCCTTAGGAGTATTTAGTGTATTTTCAAGTCCTAATACACTATCACGCATAATACATACTACATACACTTAGCACAAAATTTGGTGATCAATAAATATATATATTTTTCTCAAAAATATACATATTTAATATCAATTTTAATCTTGAAGAAATCATCATTTCTTAACACAAAAGTTAGGGAAACCTTGGTAAATATTTTGAGATACATTTTTTGGGAATAAGTTTCTCAAAAAAAAACTTATATTTTTCTAAGTGTCAAAATTTATAAAATTTTTGACATGGTTTCCCCTAAAAATGGAGGTTTTCCATGTTTTCAAAACATGTGTTTATTTTCTTTTAAATCATCACAATCAATAATCAACTCATTCAGCACCTACCGAGTGTCAAAGTCAAGTAAATTACACTACATCATGAACTTGAAGTTTTGTAAAAACTTGTAGTAACTTACCATGTTATTTAGTAGGTTTAGTTACCCTTAAAAATATGGTTGTTTGTTTGTAAATCTCATTCTTGAAGGATTTAGCCATTTACAACTTGTAAGATGATTTTTCTAAAAATACTTCTTTTGTATTTTTTTCTTGTTTCATAAGTGTTTATACACTTGTTTTTCTATTAAAAATAGTGTAAGTTTAGTAAAAACCATGATCTTTCAAAAATCATATTTTGAACTTGGTTTTCTTGGAAAATCATTCATAAATCTTAGATCTAATGGTTCACTAGCTTACTTTGTTTATTACTTTTCAAGAAATCATTTTGTTTTCAAGTTCATGTCTATGTATGAGGATGATCTTCTTGTGTTAACACATAATCATCCTCTAACTTGCTAGATTAAGTGTTCAATCAAAATCTAGTAAGCTCCATGTAGTGATCAACATCAATATTTCTAGAAATCAACAAGCAAACATTATACATCTACTAAACAACATTATTTCGTCAAGATATCATCATATTTCACCTTGTGTTTCAAGATTCATGTGTATGTCTTTTAGGATTCTTATGATAATCAACATGTTATATCTTTTAACCAACTAAAATGGAAGTGAACAAGTGTTAAAAGGATCTTACTACTAGCTTCAAGCTAGGGAAGAACAATGAAGAAGATTGAGTGGATAATAGCACACAAGAGAGGTCCTTCAAGATCCGAGGGTTCCGCACTTCCTTAGACACCTTGAGAAGTATGTAGATTGAATGAACTTGAAACAAAACAATGGTGGTGTGGTGAGGGGGGGGGGGTCGGCCGAGAACAAGCCAAGGGGGAAAGGAAGAGTTGTGGTGTGTTGGTGTTGATGATCATTCTTATATCCTCCTTAGTGCTAATACCCAAAGGTTTATATGTTCCTCATAGTACACACATGATCTTTCCAAGATATCAAGGTAAATCCAATGAAGATTATGGAAGATCATGGGAAATATTTAGCAAGATTTAGGTGGTAGGGCCCCTCATAACCGTCCATTATATGGGGGGGGGGGGGTAAATGAATTTTTTTTGAATGGTAATTAGTTAGTTAATAAACCAAATCCAAGTATAAGGTTACAAGTGTTAATTACTAGATATTCTAGTGTGTGTTAGGGTGTTAGGGGTTCATAACTAGCCTAAAATTAAATAAACAATGCTTCTAGTAATATTTTTGTGTTCCAGGTAATGTCCGGTTGCTCGGTTAAATACCGGTTCGTTAAAGTGTTAAATTGCACCGTTTAGTGTCTTTTAAGTATTCTTTTGCGACACTTTTAATTCCCGACACTTAGGAAAGTATTCTGGATCATTTTGTCATATTTTTGCATGGTACATTCTTGTTACAATGCTGAATTTTGCTAAAATGTGTAATATTCAGCATTTAAAGTGTGCTTCGGGTGCTTTTTAGTGCATTTTCTAGCTTCCGGAATGTCTATATGTTAACCTTTGTATGTACTCTTGGGTTTTAATGTATTCTTGACGTTGGACCCACACCTAGGCCCCAATTCTAGTGTCTGACTATTTTCTACAGAATTGTTGACACAATGTGTCTTACCGGTGAGTTTACTGGTATTTCTGACGCAACGCTGTTCATTAATGCATAAAGCAATATTTTGTAGTATAAAACGTGCATGAATTCACAAGTATAGTATGTAATCAGACAATGTTGTCATTTAAGCACATAATTGCAGTTATCATGTATTAATTAAAGTGTTAGGAAATTACCGGTTTGGTGCCAGTTGTCACATTTTCCTGGCTGAGATCTTGGTAAGCCAGTGACGAAATCCATGGAAATCTCCTCCCATTTCCATGTTGGGATCTCTGGTTGTTGGAGTAGCCCTGATGGCTTCTGGTATTCAACCTTAACTCTAGTACAGGTCAAGCATTTACTAACATAGGTCGCTATGTTGGCTTTCATGTGGGGCCACCAGTAGAGAGTCTTGAGATCCTGGTATATAACAACCCGAAAGAAAACCGACACCCTTATAAATTTTCCGACACCCTAAAAATATTTAAAATATCCCAATATGTCCTAAAATACACCCCATACGTGAAAACGGACCCCGAATACCTTAAATTTTATTAAAAATAACTAAAAAATAAAATTTTTGGGTATAGGCAGGCCGCGTAAGGCACCCCGTAACCATTACGCGGGCTGCGACAAGGTGAAAACTAGCACGACCCTGGGCCGTCACGTGGCCCAACACCCGGCAACCCTATGTAATGACCCGGACAAGCTACGTTGTTGACCATCTTTGACGCAGGCCGCGTAGGCCTTAGCCTACTTTTACGCGGGCTGCGAGAAACCCAAACTCAGCCCCTATAAAGCTGGAGCTTGGGCCTTCAGTTTATGTCGCTCAGATTTCTTTTCTTTCTCTCAATTCTGAAGTATAGGCATAATACACGGGTATAATACCCCCCCTAAATAACGAAGTTCTGCTCCGTTGTAAGTATTATAACCCCTGGATACGTATTAGATACTCTACCGGGTTGATCTAGGGTTCCGTAACGGCTGTCGTGGTTCTGCCCGACGTAGTCGTTGGAATGCCGTCTCGGGGAGGGTATTACTAATGTTAAAATGGGTTATTATACTAACACGTGTGCATTTGTGTAAATTATAGATTTTCATCAGGAAACCCTAAAGGATAATCTAAGACAGCAATGTGAGTAATCTCCTTTTTGCAAATTGTTTTTACAAAACCTCACACGATAAATTATATATTAAGCAGTTATTGAGTATTTGTAAGAATACAATTATCATGAGTATGTTGGGGTTTTGTATACAAAATTATGTTACTGCCTTGCGAGGGGTAACATTTCCACAAGTCGGGTCTGACAGTACCATGGATGTTAATTGATATAACTTGGAAACAAATGTAATTGCGAGAACACCCTCAATACTGTACAATGGTTTTTATTAAACTTGAATTAACTGAGATTCACTCACCAGTATTTCCCGCTGACAAAATATTTTTAAACGCGTTTCAGGTAACAAAATCTGAAAGCCAAATAGAAGCCAGCTGGACAGCACTGAAGGCTTAGAAAAGTGGCAATAAAGTTACCTAAAATAAAATAGATGTTTTTATTAAATAAAAATAGGATTTATTCCTATGAAAATGTGTGTACTGCAAACTTGGGTTTTATCCCATATGTTTAATATTAGGAAAATGTGGTATTTTACTCTGATAAAATATTTCCTAACTACGGTCCTGATGAAAATTCCGCTGCCAAATTAGACAATACCAGATACCACCGAAACTGGTCGCGGCCGCCCGTTCCTGTATTTGTATAGGGGACGGGGGTTGCGACAGAAGGTGGTATCAGAGCTAAGCCACTGATTCAGCCATAGAAGTGTTCAGCTGACATCAAAATTCAAATTGTTAGGAAATAAATTACAGGAATACGTGCATAACTGTATTTTCTTGTTATATGTTATTTGACTATTTGTTAGTTTACAGTATGAGCGACCAAGGACCATCTGACGCGTACCGTCAATTTTCTGGTTCGCCTAGAAGCGAAGGTGCCTCTTCTCAGCCTGCCCTCTCATGGTACTCTGCTGATACGGAAGAAGGAACATTCGTGTTTAAAGCTCAGTCCGAGGAGCCATTCCCTCAGAAAAAGAGAGGATGGTTCAGTCGAGGGGCACATGAGCGTAGGAAGCATATGAAAAAGTTACAAGACCAGAGAGTACTAGCCGCAGCCAAATGAGAAACTGATGCCTATGCCCAGGATATGCTTAATAAGGGTATAGCCAATATCCACATCTTAGCAACCACTGCAGCTGACCCTAACCTAGAACAAATGATAGCACCCCAACCACAACCACCAATTCCTGAGCAACCGATGGAAATTGAAAACCCTGAAAATCAAGTAGAAATGCATGATTTCAACCCGGAGGAAATACCTAGGGTACCAGCACCAAATCCATTAGACCCAAATTACGACCCATGGTGGGATGACGTTAGGGACTATGTGCAACGCTACCCTATACACGAAGATATGCCTATGACGAACCTAGGAGCCTACCCAGGGTTAGATCCTCTAGATCCCTATTACGATAATGATGTATACATTAGGGAGATTTTAGAGAATCCTTACCAATTCTAGGCACCTACACCTCCATACCAGGAACCCGCACCCCAGATTCTGAACCAAATCCTAGAACCTGCACCCCCAATGAGTGCATAAAATGTACAAGAACTTAGGACATTTGTTGAGGAAATTTTAGAGAGTAGTGAAAGAATGAGACAGGTGGGAGAGCGACTCGTCTGGAAGTACGACGAGCGCAATATGGATTTCTGGATTAATCCATATCCATGAATGTGATGATGGAGACGGTAGTAATAGTAATAATAATAAAATAATATGATATGTGTGTACGTGTATGAAAAAAAAACAACTATGGATGCCTATTATTAATGTAACTTTAAATTTCAGTCGGTATTGTAATTTTAATTTCAGTACTGGTGTGTAATACATGCATATTATATGAATAGAGTAAAGTCGCAATGATCGACGCTTTTGGCCAAAATGCGTGTCATGTGATTTGCTATATTAAATATTATTTTGTGATATTAATACATGGTTTTTGTTTAAAATTCAGATGGCCGACGAAGGGAATCAAGAAAATCTGAATAATGATAACCAGAGTAACATTAACTTAGTTAATGAGAATCCGAGCATCAATAACAATGGAAACCAAGTGGATAATAGTGCCATCTAACACATAGTGGCACAAGGAATTATAGATGCAATGCCATTTATTCTTCAAACTGTTAAGGATGCGGAAAATAAAAGTAAACATAGCAGTAAGCGACCAATTGAACCAGAACACAGCGTGAACAATGGACCCGTACTTCAAGTGCCCATTCCCAAAAGAAGAAGAACCGTGCCTTACGGTTGTTCTTATAAAGAATTCTGGTCCTGCAAACCGATAGAATTCTCGGGCAATGAAGAACCAATTGCAGCTCTACGCTGGATAGAAAAGACTGAGGCTGTTTTAAAAATAAGCAAGTGTGCTGAAGAAGACAAGATAATGTTTGCTTCTAATCTATTTAATAACTTAGCCTTAGAATGGTGGAACACTATCCTCCAATCAAGAGGAAGTGATAAGATATACACCATGGAATGGGAGGAATTTAAGAATATGGTAGAAAGGAAATTCTGCCCTCCCAATGAAAAGGAACAGATAGCAAATAAGTTTCTGAACCTTAGAATGACCGGGGTAGATAGTAAGGGTTATACTACTACATTCTTTGAATATGCTAGAATAGTACCAACCCTTGCATCACCTGAACCGGTGTTAATCTCCCGTTACATATGGGGATTAATTGGAGAGATTAGACATGTAGTCAAGGCAGCTAGACCCCAAACTATAGAAGAAGCTGTAGAACTAGCAAATACCTTAACTGATGAATTAATCCGTACTAGGGAGGAAGACCAGAGGAGAAACCTAGCTCAAAGGCTTACCCAAGAATTCCATTCTAGGAATTCCAACCGTAGGAATATAGGTTCTACCTCTGCACCATACTGCAAGGACTGCAAGAAAAAGCATTCGGGAAAATGCTTCACTCATTGCAATTTCTGCAAGGCACTAGGACACAAGGAAGAAGATTGCAGAAGAAAATCCAGTAATGGACTGTGCTTCAATTGTGGAGAAAAAGGTCACATCAAGCCGAATTGTCCGAAATTGGCCCCAGCTGCAAACAACAAGAATATTAAAAATGCTAGAGCATTTGTTCTAACAGCAGATGAAGCCAAAATGATTCCGGACGTGATAGCCGGTACGTTTTTAGTTAATAATGTTTTTGCTAAAGTATTATTTGACTCTGGTGCAAACCAAAGTTTTATTAATACTTCGTTTTGCAAACTTCTTAATCAACCATTAACTAAACTCTCACAATAATGTCTAGTTGAGACAGCGAATGGAAAAACGATTAGGATTTCTAAAATCTTGCAGGGGGCAAGAATAGAATTTTCAAACGAAAAGTATATTGCAAATCTTTATCCCATGAATCTGGCAGGATTTGATATCGTATTAGCAATGGATTGGTTAATAGCCAATAAAGCTAATATTTTATGTGATCAAAAGTTAATTCAAATAAATTCACCAAAGGGTGAAAATATCATAATTAAAGGAAATAAACCCTCTAGATCCACGAAATTCATCTCTGTAATGAAAACTGCGAGCGATATAAGAAAAGGATCTATAGTGTATTTGATTTCTATAATCACTAACACTAAAGGAAAAGAACTAAAAGATATTCCAGTAGTGTCTCAGTTTTCAGATGTATTTCTGGAAGAATTACCAGGACTACCGCCGAACAGAGAAGTTGAATTCAGAATTCATCTACTGCCAGGAACAGCACCGATTGTCAAAGAACCTTATCGTTTGGCACCCGCAGAAATGCAGGAACTAAAGAAACAGTTAGATGAATTATTAGAGAAGGGATTTATACAGCCAAGCTCATAGCCTTGGGGAGCACCGATTTTATTCGTTAAAAAGAAGGACGGATCGATGCGTATGTGCATTGACTACCGTGAATTGAACAAGGTCACAATTAAGAATCAGTATACATTACCAAGAATCGATGATCTGTTTGATTAATTGCAAGGAGCTTGATTTTTCTCAAAATACGATTTAAGATCATGATATCATCAATTAAAGGTACAGGAAGATGACATTCCTAAAACCACGTTTAGAATAAGGTATGGCCATTATGAATTTACTGTCATGCCATTTGGTTTAACCAATTCCCCAGCCGCATTTATGGACATGATGAACCGAATATGTAAACCATATTTGGATAAATTCATAATTGTCTTTATAGATGATATTCTAATTTACTCTAAAAGTAAGGAAGATCATGCAAAGCATTTTCACGCCCTTTTAAGTCTATTAAGAAAGGAAAAGCTTTATGCTAAATTTCCAAAGTGCGAGTTTTGGTTAGAACAGGTACAATTTCTTGGACATTTAGTTAACCATGAAGGAATTCATGTAGATCCATCTAAGATCGAAGCGATTACCAAATGGAAAACCCCTGAGTCACCAACCGAGGTTAGAAGTTTCTTAGGATTGGCAGGTTATTATAGGAGATTTATTTAAGATTTTTCTAGAATAGCCATTCCTTTAACTTAGTTAACCTGTAAATCCATTAAGTTTGAATGGGGACTAAAGCAAGAAAAAGCTTTTAGAATTCTTAAGCAAAGATTAACCCATGCACCCATACTAGCATTACCAGAAGGAACTGAAGACTTTGTAGTCTATTGTGACGCTTCCAAACTAGGTTATGGATGTGTGTTGATGCAACGCCAAAAGGTTATAGCTTACGCATCTAGACAACTTAAGAACCATGAAGAGAATTATTCAACCCATGATCTAGAATTAGGAGCCATAATTTTTGCCCTTAAGATTTGGAGACGTTACCTTTATGGTAGTAAGTTTACCATATTCACTGATCATAAAAGTTTAAGGTATGTTTTCGAGCAAAAAGAATTGAATATGAGACAAAGACGCTGGATGGAGATGCTTAGTGATTATGATTGTGATATCCAGTATCATGAAGGAAAAGCAAATGTAGTGGCAGATGCTTTAAGCCGAAAATATTACGAAAATCCAAAAATGGTACGTTCTCTTAAATTAAATTTGCAAGTAGATTTAAATGATCAGATAAGAGAAGCACAAGAATCAGTAATCAAGAATGACACTGAAAAATTAAAAGGAATGATTGAGGAATTAGAACAAGGAACAAATGGAATTTGGAGATTCCATAAAAAGAGAATGTGGATACCTAAGTTAGGAAACCTGCGCCATCGTATATTAGAAGAAGCCCATAAGTCTAAATATACGATGCACCCAGGAAATGATAAAATGTACCAGGATTTAAGAAAGATTTTTTGGTGGATAGGAATGAGAAAGGATATAGCAGCCTATGTTTCTAAATGTTTAACCTGTTCACAAGTTAAAGCTGAACATCAGAAACCCTCAGGTTTGTTACAACAGTTAGAAATATCAGTGTGGAAATGGGAATTGATAACAATGGATTTTGTTACCAAATTACCCAAAACAAGGATAGGTAATGATACAATCTGGGTGATTGTAGATAGACTAACCAAGTCAGCTCATTTCTTACCAATGAAGGAAACTTTCAGTATGGAACAGCTAGCTAGATTATATGTAAATGAAATCGTTTCTTTACATGGAATTCCTTTATTAATTGTTTCTGATAGGGATAGCCATTTTACCTCTCATTTTTGGTCAAGTTTCCAAAAAGCAATGGGAACTAAGTTAAATCTAAGCACCGCTTATTATCCTCAAACGGACGGACAAAGCGAAAGGACAATTCAGACGATGGAAGACATGCTTAGAGCTTGTGTAATTGATTTCGGAGGTAATTGGGATGATCACTTACCTTTAATAGAATTTTCTTATAATAATAGTTATCACACAAGTATCAATGCTGCACCATTTGAAGCACTTTATGGACGAAAGTGCCGAACCCCAGTATGTTGGACATAAATTGGGGAAAATCAACTATCTGGACCTGAGATAGTATAAGAAACAACTGACAAAATCATTCAAGTCAAGGAACGACTGAAAGCATCACGAGATCGACAGAAGAGCTATGCCGATAACCGACGCAAACCGTTAGAATTTCAAGTAGGGGATAGAGTATTATTAAAAGTCTCTCCTTGGAAAGGAGTGGTAAGATTCATCAAAAGAGGAAAACTAAGTCTCAGGTATGTTGGACCTTTTAAGATTATTAGAAGAATAGGACCTGTAGCCTATCAGCTACAACTGCCAGAGGAAATGGCAGGAATACATGATGCATTTCATGTATCCAATCTCAAGAAATGCTTATCTGATGAATCACTTGTAGTACCTCTTAAGGATATAGAGGTTAATGAACAACTCAAGTTTGTAGAAAGGCCTCTACAGATTAAAGACATGAAAGTCAAGAACCTCAAGCACAAGAGATTAGTTCTGGTCAAAGTGAAGTGGGACTCCAAAAGAGGACCTGAGTACACATGGGAGCTTGAATCAGAAATGCAAAGGAAATATCCACACTTGTTCCAGTAGATCTCGAGGACGAGCTCTAAAACAAGGTGGGGAGGATATAACAACCCTAAAGAAAACCGACACCATTATAAATTTTTCGACACCCTAAAAATATTTAAAATATCCCAATATGTCCTAAAATACACCCCATACGTGAAAACGGACCCCGAACACCTTAAATATTATTAAAAATAATTAAAAAATCAAAATTTTGGGTTTAGGCGGGCCGCGTAAGGCACCCCTTAACCCTTACGTGGGCTGCGACAAGGTGAAAACTGGCACGACCCTAGGCCACCACGTGGCCCAACACCCGGCAACCCTATGTAATGACCCGGACAAGCTACGCTGCTGACCATCTTTGACGCGGGCTGCGTAGGCCTTAGCCTACTTTTACGCGGGCCACGAGAAACCCAAACTCAGCCCCTATAAAGCTGGAGCTTGGGCCTTCAGTTTACGTCGCTCAGATTTCTTTTCTTTCTCTCAATTCTGAAGTATAGGCATAATACACGGGTATAATACCCCCCCCCCCTTAATAACGAAGTTCTGCTCCGTTGTAAGTATTATAACCCCTGGATACGTATTAGATACTCTGCCCGATTGATCTAGGGTTCCGTAACGGTTGTCGTGGTTCTGCCTGACGTAGTCGTTGGAATGCAGTCTCGGGGAGGGTATTACTAATGTTAAAATGGGTTATTATACTAACACGTGTGCATTTGTGTAAATTATAAATTTCAACCGGAAACCCTAAAGGATAATCTAAGACAGCAATGTGAGTAAGCTCCTTTTTGCAAATTGTTTTTACAAAACCTCACACGATTAATTATATATTAAGCAGTTATTGAGTATTTGTAAGAATACAATTATCATGAGTATGTTGGGGTTTTGTATACAAAATTATGTTACTGCCTTGCGAGGGGTAACATTTCCCCAAGTCGGGTCTGACAGTACCATGGATGTTAATTGATATAACTTGGAAACAAATGTAATTGCGAGACCGCCCTCAATACTGTACAATGGTTTTTATTAAACTTGATTAAACTGAGATTCACTCACCAATATTTCCCACTAACAAAATACTTTTAAACGCGTTTCAGGTAACAAAATGTGAAAGCCAAATAGAAGCCATCTGGACAGCATTGAAGGCTTGGAAAAGTGGCAATAAAGTTACCTAAAATAAAATAGATGTTTTTATTAAATAAAAATATGATTTATTCCTATGAAAATATGTGTACTGCAAACTTGGGTTTTATCCCATATGTTTAATATTAGGAAAATGTGGTATTTTACTCTGATCAAATATTCCCTAACTACGGTCCTGATGAAAATTCCGCTGCCAAATTAGACAATACCAGATACCACTGAAACTGGTTGCGGCCGCCTGTTCCTGTATTTGTATAGGGGGACGGGGGTTGCGACATGGTACATCTTGTCAGAACCAGGATGCACCGAGTAATGAGACTTGTGTGCTTCGTCCATCACAAGCTCTCGTAAGTTTCCATAGAATGGAACCCATACACGTTCCATGAAATAATAAGTGTCGTCTTACTTGCATTCTAGTTTCTTCTCCATGCCCCGTAGGGATTATGCTTTGAGGTTCTCTTCCTTCAATGCTTCAATCCGAGCGTCACGAATCTGGGTAGGAAGACTGGAGTGGATGATAAGTTGTAACGCACGTACACGCTTAGGTTTGGTTTCCTTACGACTGAGGGCGTCAGCCACAACGTTGGCTTTGCCTGGATGATACTTGATTGCACATTCGTAGTCGTTAAGGAGTTCAACCCATCGACGCTGTCGCATGTTTAACTCCTTCTGATCCAAGATATCCTGGAGACGCTTGTGATCGGTGTAGATGGTGCACTTGGTACCGTACAAGTAATGTCTCCATATCTTGAGTGCAAACACTAATGCTCCCATCTCCAAATCGTGGGTAGTGTAGTTCTTTTCGTGAGCCTTGAGTTGGCGTGATACGTAAGCAATGCCTTTCTCACGTTGCATCAACACACAACTAAGTCCTTGGATCGACGCCTCACAATAAACAACGAAATTGTTTGTGCCTTTAGGTAACGAAAGGATGGGGGTACAACAGAGTTTCACCTTCAACTATTGAAACGTGGATTCATGAGCAATCTTTCGAGTTAGGGTTGCGAGGGTTTGTGCATAAGATCAAGAAAAAGCGGACTTCGCAACACCAAAAGTCGTTCGTTGGAAACTAAACATAAGGTTGTTTGTGTTGTAGGGGCTCCATGGTAAGGTGTAGGTATCGTTCGGATTCCTACTAGTTCTTGGAGTAGTTTTCAGATGTCGTCAAGGAAAACAAGTGGCATATCTGTCAAGGTAGGCTAAATTCGAATGTCGTGACTAGGAACATATCTCGGTCGTATTGAGTTCTAAGGAAAGTTCTCGTGATACCTCCATATCTGTGATATTCATGGCCCATTGCTCCTAGAGTATCGTTCGTAGAGAGTAACTCCTCCAAGCGAGAGTTCTCGAAAAATGTTGTTAAGAAAAGGATCATAGGATTCGAGAGGTATATCGTGAATGGATGTGGAAATATGCTAAAAGGGTAGTCACAATCGATGCGTATGCGTTTAAAAATCCATGGCAAGGGTTTACCCATTGTCGAGGGTATAGCTGGTCGTACAAAAGTTGCATAAGGTTAAAATGAAGAACGCCGCTTGCCGAATAGAGGTGCCACGTTGGTATATTAAGCATAACCGGAATTAACCAGAGAAGAATGGTTGTCGTACAAGTTTGTAGTGTTAAGGTTCGCTGAAACCACCGTCTAAGTTTTCAGGCTCGCCCACATGCGAAGGAGGAATAATTCACCTTGATCCATGAACCTAGATGAGTTTGCGATTTATCGAGTTGGTAAGCAACCAAATTCGGAGGAGTTTCCTTAGGTCGTGTGAATGAATCTAAAATATGTCTGTGTAGTCAAGAGGTTTCAAAGAAAGGATGAGAAAACATGTTCAAGTGGGTATGATCATATCAACAACACATCACCATTCTCAGGGTTTCACGAAGTGATCACCAATGATCGAACGTCAAGCGTTCCGAATTCTCTAAACTATAGTGAGTTCGTATTAGTGTCTCTGCATGGAGAAGCGATAACGTAGTGTCACTGTGGTAACGGATTGATGGTTTTGTTTAAGTCAATAATAAAAATTGGGCATGGCATTAATTAACAATTATAGGTTGGTACAAAGGCTAGCGAAAAGGTTTCACATAATTAAGATAAACTTTCATAGGATCAAAATGCGACTCTGATAGTATAAAGGGGAAAGGGGTGAGGTGAATGTGTAGTTCATCGTGACCGTCTGTAGGTTGAGCAATCCGTATCTCCATCCTCGAATGTCCTGAAGACAATCCCATCATTAGGAGGAATCCACTTGCTAAGTTGGGTATACAAAGGTGTGAATCAAATTAGAATAAGAATTAACCACCCAACAGGGCAATGGGGGGGGGGGGGAGTAACCTTGTGATCGGTGAAAATCGTGGTATGGTTGTTAGCATTTCGTTATATCGGTTACGGATCGAAGAAGCAGGAGGTTGGTGATGTTCATATGAAGAATTAAGTGGAAGCAAAAATCCAACAAATAACCGAAGAATTTCATCAACTATTCCGTTCTCTAGAGACAGTTCCAGTAATGGTAGATGGCAGCACGACACGAAAGGAAGGTTCGTTGCATCATGGTCACGTGAGTATATCATTGGTCCAAAACAGAGTTTGGATGATAGGGTTTCGAGTTGTACAATGCCAAACGCATGTAACTGTGACTGCTTTGTTTCTGGTGGCGACGACTAGTGGAGATGATGGGGTTCGTCGACATGGATCCGTGGGTATATTGTTCTCCTAAATCCGAGTTCGTTTGGGCCGATTCTGGTCTACGTGAATGTCGACGTGCAAACCGAATGTATGGAGGGTCAGATCTGAATTCTAGCTGTAATGGCGACGTCATGTCGAGACAATCGTATGGATAAATAGGACGCATAAA
Source organism: Helianthus tuberosus (assembly GCA_030545235.1). NCBI lineage: Eukaryota > Viridiplantae > Streptophyta > Magnoliopsida > Asterales > Asteraceae > Helianthus > Helianthus tuberosus. Next base: position 22,325 of record JARYGA010053041.1, read on the forward strand.
ACAGTTGTCGTAGTGGGGTGAGGAGAAAACAGGAAAAAAGTTTGGTCACTACTTGTCAAGTTTCAAGTAAACAATTGAGTGTCAAAGCGAGCACACTAGGGCTAATAAGGGCAACATGCTACTACGTTAACTAAGCATACCATAAACAACGCACCATGCAAATGTAACTAACATAATCATAGACCATACCATCTAAAGGGTTGAGCCTTGCACGTGGAGTGACGTGTCGTTGTAGATCGTTGAGCACTGAACAGGTTATAGTCTGGTTTTTGTCAAAAATATTTTTCCCTTTTTAAAACCAAGTTCACTATAACCAATGGCTCTGATACCAATCTGTCACACCCTCAAAAATCCACAAGCGGAGTATTACCGCGAGGCTTGTGACTGACCAGGATCATACCACCAATCATAATAAACAAGTAATTAACGAAAAGTAAAACCATAGCAAACCAAAGTCCAAAACCGAATTTAAAAGTCAGCGGAAGCATAAGTTCAAAAACCAAAATAATAACTTAACGTTTCATAAGGTTATCATGAACAACGGTTCATGCCCCACAACGACTCCTTCTCTAATGCAAGCTCCTGCTAAGTACCTAATGACCTGCAAGGCATATAGTAACGAATCAACAACAAAGTTGAGCGAGTTCACAGTTGGGTGTTCATTTTAAGTTGTTTCACATAAGTTCCTTTTAGCTGGCTTACTTGTCGTGGGGGTTACCCCATAGTTGAAAAACATGATTAACCATTCCTTTTACTCTGGCTCCCAGCCGTGGGGGCTACCCTATGAATATCCCACTAGACCCGTTACCATATCGACTACTGACTGAGAAAGTTGGGTGCCCTAAGTCAATGTCTATCATCATTGACGTGCCCAGATCCATTAGTCCACTCCCGTCCTCTGCAGCACGGTGTGAGGCTTATCAAACCTAATAGCGCTATTTAACTAATGACCCATTCTCCATTGGCCCGGCGATTAAGTCGATATAAAAATGAGGGACTTATGATAGAGTTTTTGGTCTAGTATCAATGTTGTCACCCTTCAGTTAAGAGGGTGGAGGTACGTGTCCCATACAAGGAGATTACGCAGGTTCCAATGTTGTCACCCTTCAATTAAGAGGGTGGAGTACGTATTCTACCCAAAGAGAATACGCAGGTTTCCTTTTTAATCATTAACCCATTCCCAAACCACCGGAAATCCCATGCCTTGTAGAAAGTGTGAACTCACCTTTGGTTACTCGGTTTGACTCTTAATAATAGCTAACAGTCGGGGTTGGTCAATCACGTCCTAATATAATTACCATTTAGTTTGTTAATGGTTTTAAATAAAACACAGGGTTCCTACACATGTCTAGCAACTAGCACACAAACAAGCAATCACATAGCACGTCTATCATATGATTCCATAACCATGTTCACAACCTTTCTACGATATTATATATGCTATTTATACAACTATCAAACAAGCATGGATACTAAAAGTAGCAAGTTGGTTCTTATCCGTTCATGCTTTACTGTATAGAAAAATCACTGAAAATAGGCTATTTTGGGTGACCCGTTTAACCTGTTTACAAGTTTTCAAAAATTATTATTTTTTTATGTGACGTACATGTCAGTGGATTAGGCCTTGTGTTAAAATTTCAAGGTCTAACGCTTCACCAATAATTCATAAAAATTCATTTACTAAGCTGCAATCAGATTCGTCACTTCTGACTGCAGCTTACGGAAATATTTATTTCAAATTTCTCGTTTATCCGATTGACGAAATTCCAGTTGGAGATTTTTTTAATCACCTGGAAGTAGTTACAGTAAAAATTTCAGATCATAACTCAATTCCTATATTGAGTTATGACATTCGTAATGGGCTGCAAATTCTGACAGAAAACGCAGCCTGGACCTTTGTTATGAAAAAATTCAATTAAAATATCAAACGGCATCGAAAAAAATGCAATTCTAGTGGGGTTTGAAAGATATTTCCTGGAATTACATTATAGAATCAAGAAACACTGATTTTAGTTCAATTTTGACCCGGTTACAGTCGACACAAGTCGGCTGTAACTTTCTGCACAGAATCAGTTTCGTTACCCAGCTTCCTAAAACGACTTTTATGATTTTAATCACATCCCTAGCAACCAAGAACAACATGTATTCATCATTTACAGCAGGTTATCATCTAATTCATCAACCATGACTAACAATATTCAAAACAAGATCATTCCACATCAAACCCTAGTAATCATACGAACTCTTATGCGACTATAACACTAATAATCATGCATTCTAGCAAGCCCTAGACCACAAGTAGCATCACAAACATCAAGAACATCAAAAACCAAGAAAAACGTAGCCATGTATACATGAAACATCACAAATCGAAAACAACTAAGAATACTAACCTTGAGGAAAGATGGAAGAACTAGAGAAAGAGGGAGATGTGGGATCGATTGAAGAGGGGGTGGGGGCGCTTGCTACAGCCGTACGTGGGGGAGGGGGATTTAGGGTTTGCTATTTTTTTTAAACTCACACATGCATAATATAAAACACATAATGGGTCTTGGGCTTTGGTTTGGGTTTGGGGCCCAAAGCACAAGGGAGTCGATTTGGGCCGTAACCCATGAGGGTTTTAAGTTTGGGTCGCGCTAACACGTTACGGAATATATAAATCGACATATATAATTACCCTAAGTTATCCGGATCATCTATAAATATATACACATAGTTAGCATTTAAATTACTCACAACGTAATAAACATAAATAGAATAAATGAGAACGGTGAACGGTTCTAACCTCGAAATTACGAGTTGTCACATAAGTTTTGTTAAAAACGGAGTAAGGTCAATTATAATGTATTTTTATTTATTTAATTATTAAACGGTTCCTATGTTTGTCTAGATGTCTCATATCTCTAACAGTCAACTTACTCGTAATCTACCCGTTTAATAATATAAGTTTTGTATACGTTATTTTAATCTAATAAAAAAATGGAAATGTTACAATTAAGAACTTAGAATCATATTGTTTCCTAGGAATGCCTGGTAGTGAACATTAATCATGAATCGCCAAGATGCTTAGGGTACACCCAAGTTATGATATCGTAGTGGTTACGTTTGGATCTGATTGAGGCGGTAACATTCCTGCTAAGGGTTAAACAACCTGGTAAGGAATCGCTTTTCGTGCCCGATGGTAAATGATTTCGTATGAGATAGCATGCCATAGGCGAGACGAGTATTATAATGCGAAGCCTAAGAATAGCATATCGGAATTTGATTGCCACTTGTTGGTGCACAAATGTCTGTTAACTTCGTCTTTATTGAGTGTTATGTCTGGATAGGATTAGCCAGCACACAGCAGTTTAGAAACTAGGGTTTGTGTGTAAGTGTGTAATTTCGCTTGAAATAGCCACTGGCTATTTCACACGAAATTAGACTTTGCTATTTCGCTTGAAATGGCCAGTGCCACTTTCATGCGAAATCAACACCACTATATATAGGTGTGTTGCTAGTTCATTTGTAACTTTTCCGATTCATAGCCGAGGTGCTGCCAGTTTGTCAAACGATCTGTAAAAGCTTTGGAATCATTAATAAGAAGATAATTAAGAGGAATCAAGCTGTTACACGTCTATTTCTCTGATTCTGCCTTTGAAATAGAACGTAAACTCTTCTGATTGACTCGTTAGGGTCACATGACGATCCAACAAGTGGTATCAGAGCACAAGAAGAAGAGTTTATACCAATTCAGCTTGTTTTTATCACTTCTACACCTCCTTTTCAAAATTAAACAAGATTTAACGGACATAATGGACTGAATTTCACATATATCACGTAAAACACTGTTTTAAAGAATCCTTGAAAAAATTGGACCAAAATTCGAACAAAAACCAGATCAATTTGACAAAATGGTGGCCGAAATGATGATGTCATCATAATTTCGCTCGAAATTGTCGTTGTGATTTCGCACGGAATTACGTTTTGAGACTAATTTCGTTTGAAACTGCTGATGATTTCACACGAAATCAGATTTCGTTTGAGAATTTCCACACGAAATTAGCTATTCCGCACCAAATTGGCTTGATTTCGCTTGAAACCAAGCTAATTCCGCATGAAATTAGATGTCGCTTGGTGATTTCGTTTAAAAACACTATCTCGTGTGAAAACCCTTATTTCGTTTGAGTTGGGTATTTCGTGTGAAAAGATATTTTACTTGAACAGAGCTATTTCGTGTGAAGCTATTTCGTTTGAAGTCATTTCGCGTGAATTGATTTCGTTTGAAACTGTTTTTAAAATCCAAAAATTTTTCTAAGTGTTTGTTAATTGTGTCAGTACTTGAAGATGGATGATTTTCTGAATCCGTATAGTGATGCCTTTGCTTTCACGGGAAACAACGGAGATGATACATCAAACAACACAAATGAGAATGCTCCGAGTGCGAAGAAAACTCTTTCTGATGCTTTGAGTGTGGAGAGTGCTTATGGGACGTACAACAAACCTCCCAAACTGATGGCGATTGAAGAATACAATAGATGGGCTAAAAGGTTTGAAGAATGGCTAAAAGCGTTTGCATATCTAAGTTGGAAGATGTTAAAGAATGGTTTCACTATGGGAAGATCGGATTATGAAAATATGACAGATACTGAAGATGTAGATAGATATGTTGCTGAACAAAAGTGCATTGCATTGCTTCATCAGTCTGTGAGAGACGACATAATATCGTTGATTGAGTACACAAATTCGAAAGATCTATGCGAGAAATTGAGAGTGAAATGTGTGGGTAGTGCTGAGATAGTCAAAAACAAAAAGAAGTTGTTAAGAAAAAAATTTGATTTGTTTGGATGTTTGAAAAACGAATCTGTATCTAAGATGATTGAAAGATTTGGGCATCTGAAGATGGAGCTGGCAAGACATGGAATCATTTATACTCAAGAAGAATTAGTTGACAAACTGTTTGACTCGCTGCCGGATGAGAAAGACTGGCAATACTTTGCTTTGATGCTGAAGAACACAATCAAGTCGGAAGATCTAACGGTTGATTTGTTAATTGAAAGACTGGAGAGTCATGAGCTGGAGATCAAAAAATCAAACAAAGTCAATCATTCCTCATATCAGCAGAATGTGGAGCTGTATTATCGAGGAAGTATGATTCCAAAGAATGTGTCTCCTAAGACAGCTTTTTCAGCAGAAAGCTCTAACACATCAAATCAAGAAAGTTCAAGCAGTGGTTTTCATAGTGGTTCATCGTCAACAACTCCAAGCCAGTCAGCTTCAAAGAACTTGTTTCAATGTAATATTGCTGTGGATCTGAAGAATGCACAAAACTTTAGTGAGGAATCCGCAAAGCAGCAAATGGTGTTTTTAGCATCTGTCCTAGAATCATACGAGAGCCTTGTTGCGGGCAAGATTGGAAACACTAACCTCACCAAGGAGGACTATGATCAGATTGACCCAGAAGAGATGGAGTTGATTGATATAAGGTGGTGTATGGCTAGTGCAGTTAGACGAGCTCAAAGGTTCATGGAGATTACAGGCAGACATTCTATTGGCGGACCTTCCACAAAACTTGGTTTTGATAAATCAAAGGTTACGTGCTTCAGATGTAAACAAAAGGGACATTTTAAACGTGAATGTCGAAACGCACCTGCTGATGATACTGCAAATCCATTCAGAGAGGATTACTACAAAAGAGCAATCTATCATCAGAACAAATCTGAACCTCCCAGAATGAAACAGCTTGAAGATACCCCCAAAGAAAAATCAAGAGCTCTTGCTGTTATTCATGATGACGAGGGATACGATTGGAGTGAACTGCTCCCGGAAGAGGATGCAGTGGGCTATGTGTTTGTGATAAAAGTTGTTCCTTTCAATGATAGCAGGAACGAAGAAGAGAAATACATCAACAGAAAGATGAAAGCCCAAGACAGGATGATTAGAATTTCTTAGACATACAAAGAAGTAAAAAGGGCGAATAGATGGGATGCTGATAGAGAATGTTACCTTGATCCCAAAGGAAACATTGATGTTGATCCAAAGTCTCTTAATGTTGAAACTCTCACCAAACAAATTGCTGACGAAGAAGAAGCCAGACAGAGAGAGTGGTGGGGAGGAGGAGAAGCTGAAGAAAAGGAAAAAGAAAAGGAGAAAGCGCCGCAGCCAAAGAGAGTTAATGACGGGATTATTGACACGTCAAAAGAATTCACCGCAGTAAACCTGAAGCAAATGGCTGACAAAGTGCTTGCAGCGAAAGAGCTAGAGGTAGTTTCTGGTTCTGGCACTGAGTCTAAAAGCAAGGTCAGTCAGAATGATGCAATCAATGAGTCAGGTAAGAAAGCTAAAACTGAGAGCGACTGCAAAAATTGCATGAAAGACTGCAAGGTTTGTAGTACAATTGCTTACCTCAGCGGTAAAAAGATCGATGAACTGACAGGAAGAGTCAGAGATGTTGAAAACCAGATCTTAAACCGTGACAAAATGTTAAAAGCTTCAAATGATCGATTAATAGAATTAACTGGGAAAATCAAAAACGATAAAATTGAAGTAGAAAAAATTAGGAAAGAAAATGAAAAGCAAATTCATGAAAATCGTCAACTTTCAGAAAATTTTGAGAAGCTAAAAGGAATGGTTAAAGATTCTGATGAAAGAAATGGTAAGACAAACAAAGAAAATGTGCAATTGTCAGGTGTTCTGAGAGTTAAAGAAGAGCAAATCAACCAACAACTGGATGAGATTGCTAAGTTGAAGCTTCAGTTTCAAGAAGCTAAAATTGAAAATGAACGCATCCAGTTGAAACTGAACAGTTACAGCTCCGCAAGTTTTGTTCTTCAACATATCGTTCCTAAACCAATTGGGAAGAACAAAGCAGGCGAAGATGTATACTTTGATGGAACCGGGGTTGGGTTTCATCAGGTTCCACCACCAGTTTTAAACAATTTTTCAAAGAAAAAATCAGGGTTGGTTAATGATGAAGAAGAAAATGAAGTTAAGCTTCCAGACACAATTGATGTCACATTTACTTCATCTTCCGATGAAGATAGTGCCCAATCTGAAGTTGTGAAAAGTATGGTTGAAAATGTTTTAAAGTCTGAAAGTGACACTGCTGAGGATGATAAATGCTTTTTAGACAAATACATTCCAAAATCAAAATCCAAAAAAAACTTAAGTGAAGAACCTAATCTTGTGATGTACAAGATGGCGGGATCTGATAAGTTGTATTCGGATCGTGATTTTCCTTTGGAGAATGTAAATGTTGATAAATTGAGAAATGTGTTCAAGTTGATTGAGATTGATGTGTCTGAGATCGAAGGTTTGAAATGTACTAAGAGGCATTTGAATTTTGAAAAAGACAAGTATTATTATAAGAAACCTGTTGTACCACCTCGTTTTTCTAACAACAAACAAAACCAATGGTCGGGTGGTTATAAGGGTGGTAAGAATTATCAAAGAAGGAATTTTCAAAACAAGAAATTTGTTGAGAAAAAAGTGTTTGTAAAAAGCTCGAGTTCTCATTCCGAGTAGGAATCTGAGATTTTTTCAAAAACTAATGAAGAGTTCTTTGAAGAAAAGGCCTCACAGCCTCAGACCGAAGGCACAAGCCGGGTAGTTGACACCCGTACATGCTTTAAGTGCAACAAAGTTGGACATATTGCACGAAAGTGCACCAACTTGAAGCCTAAATCTGAAGTTGCTGAGAGTCAGAAAAAGAAAGCTGATGCAAAAGGCAAAGAACCAATGGTTGTTGAGAAGAAAGTTTTGAAAAATGAAAACACCAAGATCAAAACTGAATCCGTAAAGAATGTGGTAACTAAAACTGACAAATTTTACAAACGGGTTGCTTCGCCTCAACAAACATGGAAACCGAAATCAGATGACAAGAAATCAAGTTCTCCAAAACCAAAGGTTCCTGAAAAAGAAAAACAATCATCTTCTACCGCTCCGGTAAAGATGAATGTTCCTGTGGATTACTATGAGAAACTTGAACCACAAGAGTCTACTACATCTGAAAAGAAGTATGTACCAAAGAAAGACCAATCGACTGGTCAACCTTCTAAAAATGATTTCTTTCTATACAAAAAGGTTGAGATTGGATCTGAGGAAAACTTAAAGATGAATGACAAGAATTTTCCGCCACTTTATACTGCTAAATCTCACATCAAAGTCAACCTACCTGAGTCGAAAGAGGCTTGGGTAGCATCAACATCTAACTAAGTGTTTTTGATATGTGCAGGAGCTTCCAAGATCCGTTTCACGTTGGATTATGGATAGTGGAGCTTCTCGGCACATGACGGGGAAGAAGACCCTATTGTATGATGTTCGAGGGTTTAATGGAAGTTATGTGGGATTTGCAGACAATCAAGGTGGTCGAATAGTTGGTGAAGGAACTTTATCGAATGGTATCGTCACGTTTGAAAGAGTAAACTACATCGCCGAGCTTGAAAACAATCTTCTGAGTATTTCTCAGATATGTGATCGCATGTATACAACGCACTTTACAGACAAATAATGTTTGATCTTGAAACCAGGATTTGTTGTTCCCGAAGAGTGGTTATCATGAGAGCACCCAGATTCAATGATCTGTATGTGTTGGACATGAGTATAGCAACTACTATCACGGGCCAGGCTCACTGTTTTATGTCAAGAGCAACGGAAAAAGAATCACAATTGTGGCATCAAAAGATGGGCCACATTCACCTACGAAAAATGAATCACCTGGTGCATAACGACTTAGTTATTGGTGTTCATGTGAAAGGTTTTCATCTTGAAGGGGAGTGCATTAGCTGTGTCAAAGGCAAGCAAAAGAAGAAATCTCACCCTGGAAAGAAGGTTAACTCAGTCTCAAGACCGTTAGAGAGACTTCATATGGATCTTTTTGGTCCAGTGAATGTCAAAAGCATAACTGGAGATCTCTACTGTCTAGTAGTAACAGATGACTACTCAAGATTTTCAAGGGTATCATTTCTGAAGTCAAAAGATGAGACGTATGAAAGTTTGATGACGTTGTTCAGAAAAATTGAAAACTTGTACCAAACTCGAATCAGAAGAATCAGGAGTGATAACGGTACTGAGTTTAAGAACAACAAGATGGAAGAATATTGTGATGAGAGAGGTGTATTGCAAGAATTTAGTGCTCCTTACACTCCACAACAAAATGGGGTAGCTGAAAGATAGAACAGGACGCAATTGAAACGGCTAGGACGATGCTTGCTGATTCCAAGCTACCAGTCAACTTTTGGGCTGAAGCAGTATCAGCCGCTTGCTATACACTCAACTGGGTTCTTACAGTGAAGAAATTCAACAAGACATGTTTCGAGCTGATCAATAACCGCAAACCGAACCTGAAGTATTTAGAACCGTTTGGGTCTCCCTGTACAGATCTAGAACCTTTTGGTAAATTTGGTGCAAAGAGCATTGAAGGAATATTCGTGGGTTATGCGAGTCCATTGAAACGAGTCTTTGTTCCAAGCTTGAAGCGGATCATCGAAGCACATAATGTTGAGTGTCAAGGTTATACTATGCCACCTCAGAATCCAGGCGACTCATGGCGTTTTAATTACGATACTTTGTGGGATTCGTTTGACATTGAAGAAGAACAAGATTTCTTTGACGAATTGGATATTCTGAGAGAATATGAAGAATCACAAGAAAGGTTTCCAGCTGAGTATTCTAGACGTCAACGGCATACTTCAAATAACGATGAAGCCGGTCCTAGTAATGCTAGAGAGCATGATGATATTCAACAATCCTCAGAACATTCTCATAACAATCAGACGGCAGTCAATGATAATCAAGAATCTGAAGATAGACCTATATTTGATCATGGTGATTCAGATTCTGAGGGGGAGCAGATCCGGATATAAAGTCAAACAATTCCAGTTAGTGAACAAGATGCAAATCAGAATGTCACAAATTTGGAAGGCGAGGTAGATGTTCCGGGCGAGGTGATGCCGAGAACTCTTTCGTACCATCCAGAAGAGCTGATTATTGGAGAATTACAATCAGGCGTTCGCACAAGACGTCAAATTGACCAAGGCCTTACTTGTTTTTATTCTACAGTTGCTCCGTTACAAACTGAGTTTTCACTTAGTTGTTTTATTTCGCAGATCGAACCGCGAACATACAAGGAAGCACTAACTGAAGATTCTTGGGTCAATGCGATGCAAGAGGAGCTGAGTCAGTTTGAGAAGTTAGGAGTGTGGAAATTGGTAGACTTGCCTGATGGTCACAGGAAGATAAACACCAAGTGGGTGTTCAAATGCAAGAGAGATGATCGAGGGGTTATTATTCGTAAGAAAGCTCGACTCGTAGTTCAGGGCTTTAGTCAGCAGGAGGGTATAGATTTCACTGAAGTATATGCTCCGGTTGCTAGACTTGAAGCGATCAGAATCTTCCTAGCATTTGCATCTTGGAAAAGTTTTAAAGTTTATCAGCTAGATGTTAAATCGGCGTTTCTCTACGGGAAGGTAAAAGAGGAGGTATATGTCAGACAGCCACCGGGCTTCACCGATCCAATCCACAAAGACAAGGTTTATTTACTGGATAAAGCGCTGTATGGTTTACACCAGGCCCCGAGAGCTTGGTACGAGACACTGTCTCAACACCTGCTAGCCAACAGCTTCATCTGAGGAAAAGTGGATGCCACTCTCATCACCAAAGAAGTCGACGGACATCTTCTGATAGTTCAAATATACGTGGACGACATCATATTTGGGTCTACAAATGAAAATCTGTGCAAAGATTTTGAAAGAGTTATGAAGCAGAAATTTGAAATGTCATCTATGGGTGAGATGAAATTCTTCTTGGGACTTCAAGTTGATCAACTGCCTAAGGGAATTTTCATACATCAGACGAAGTATGTTCATGATATCTTAGAGAAATTTGGGATATCAGGTTCTACTCCAGCTTCCACCCCATTAGCAACCAACCATGGGATAAACCCTGATCTCACCGGAGGGAAGGTAGATGAAACATTATATCATTCCATGATCGGATCGCTGATGTACTTAACAGCTTCAAGACCCGATATTATGTATCCAACCTGCCTCGCAACAAGATTTCAATCTAACCCAAGAGCTTGGCATGTGGTGATTGTGAAACGGATATTACACTACCTGAAAGGAACTCCATCACTAGGGTTGTGGTATCCAAGAGAATGCGATTTCACGCTCGAAGGGTATTTCGATTCCGATTTCGGATGCTTCAAAGTTAGCGCTAAATCAACAACAGCAGGGTGCCAGTTTTTCAGACCACGATTGGTTACCTGGCAATCCAAGAAGCAGACCTCTGTAGTTTTGTCCACCTGTGAAGCCGAGTATGTATCTGCTAGCAGCTGCTGCTCTCAGATCTTGTGGATCCAGCAACAGATGCGCGACTACGGTTTGCAATTTCTTAACACCCCTATCTTTGTTGATAATGAGGCAGCGATTAACATCACTAAAAATCCTGTTCATTACGCTAAAATAAAACATATTGAAATTCGTCATCACTTCATCCGAGATTGTTTCGAGAAGAAGTTGATACGAATTGAGAAAATCCACACTGACGAACAAAAAGCTGATTTACATACCAAAGCGTTTGATAAAACTCATTTTCAATACCTTTTAAAATTGAACGGTATGAAGCTTTTATCGGTGTCGGAGGAGATTCTTGGCGTTGATAAAGGTACCAATGTAGATGATGTTGAGAAGCAATCTGCAATGGTTTGTCGATTTTTTACTTGTTTTGGTATTTAGGGGGAGTATAGGGTAATATTTTCAGAAAATACAAAAACAATAAAAAATTTCAAAAATCCAAAAACATGAGATATTTTCAAAACCCAAAAACAATAGAAACTGAAAAAGAGCTTGTGTAAAAAGGGAAAATGATAGTACATTGGCTTGACAGTTACGGTATGCTAAAGATATGTAAAGTTTAAAAAGTCTTAAACAGTCTCGCTGATGATGTGCCGATAGGTTTTTACACATTTAGTAGGTTTGTTCGGGATATAAATCTAAATCTTTACTTGCTTATTTCGTGGGGAACACTACTTGGATATATAGGTAACCCCTGAAATTTCGTTTGAAAGATCCTTTTTTCTGAGATACTAGGTCTTTATACTCAGTGATATCTGGGGTATTATCCCGGGACTTCTGATATTGTGGAAGCAATGGCCTAGTCCCCGTATAATACTTTCTGCTTGCTTGAAATATAGCACCGCCCTCAGTACAAAAAATGATGAAACATTGAAAAATGCTAATCATGTGCTGTTGAAGAAAAGATCCTCTAAAGGGGACTCACCTAAAGTCGAAGCCGTCATCTCTCTGATTTTGCGGAAGCAATAGCCTGAGCTCTCACGGCCCTCGCATTTAACCCCTTACAGATATCATCTGTGGTATACTCACCTGTAAGACTGAATATTGGGATCTGGATACGGGAGTATATTCAAGAGGTGGGACACATGAATGAGTTTAAGTTCTTAATTCACCTAATCCGTATCCTGGACAGATTGAAATATGTGTGAAAATTTAAGTGGATCAGTATATCGACAATCTAAGCGAATTGTTTAATTATGAGTATGAAATTAAAGCTTAACGGTACTTGTGATTTGTCGACGGCTGATATGATTCTCTAACACGCTCACCAAAAATATGTTTGTAAATAGTTTACATTTACTACATTTTATTTTTGTAATTCATTTCTAGTCTAGAAACTTTATTCAAAATCCAAAAAGATTTTACATTTCTGCTTTATTTTCCGACAAACCAAAGGGGAAAGCTGATCTTCAGATTCGCAAAGTGAGCAGATGCAGGAAGTTTCCGAGCTAGAAGATGAGTTAGGAGCTTAACATGGTAAACTTGTGAAATTGAAAAGTCAAAACAAGTTCATTAATTTGAAACTTGTAAATTTCAGAAAATTGTTTGAACTAGTTTGTACAAAATGTCAGTGTGCTTTGTCTCAGGTCAACCAAGGTCATTAAGTTGGACTTGGTAGACAAATTAAGTACTCACGATCATTAATTTGGATCTGGATACTTAAGTGGATTTCTAAATTATGACAAAACCAACAAATGAAGTCAAATGGTAAGTTTGGATTGAAATTGTCATAATCATAAATCTTATGTTAAGGTAGAGATTGTACAGGTAACAAGTTTGAATTTATGAAAGCAGCATAGCAAATCCCAGCTAACTGATAGGGGGAGTCTGAAGACTTAAAAGTCAGATACAATTTCTGAATCTATATTCAAAGGGGAGTTTGAAGGTTGTTAAAGATTCAGATTTTGTGATTCATGCTAGTTGTTGATAGAAGAAGAGAAGATTTGAAGGAAGCATACATTGTTAGACAAATTGGAAAGAGATCAAGACTAAAGACTCAACGCCAAATACTTCGTCAACATCCAAGGGGGAGTCTGTTGGTGCACAAATATCTATTAACTTCATCTTTATTGAGTCTTATGTCTAGATAGGATTAGCCAGCACACAGCAGGTTAGAAACTAGGGTTTGTGTGTAAGTGTGTAATTTCGCTTGAAATAGCCACTGGCTATTTCACACGAAATTAGACTTTGCTATTTCGCTTGAAATGGCCAGTGCCACTTTCATGCGAAATCAACACCACTATATATAGGTGTGTTGCTAGTTCATTTGTAACTTTTCCGATTCAGAGCCAAGGTGCTGCCAGTTTGTCAAACGATTAGTAAAAGCTTTGGAATTATTAATAAGAAGATAATTAAGAGGAATCAAGCTGTTACACGTCTATTTCTCTGATCCCGCCTTTGAAATAGATCGTAAACTCTTCTGATTGACTCGTTAGGGTCACACGACGATCCAACACCACTTATGAAAAATTTTGTCCCGAAGTTGACTTGTAACACGAGAGAGTTAGCAAACTGAGTCGTAGGATGTACTCATGATGTCTAAACTTCACATCCGTGTCACAACTTGGGATTTTGAAAGAAAATTTTTCCCATAAAAATGCCATAATGATAAGATTGAACTCACAATACCATAGATTTGTATCACCAACACACAATCAAAACAAACTGATACAAAATCTCTCATGATTAGTCTAACGCTGCTTTTGAAAATTTTGGCAGAGGAACTTATATATAGGAAGTACCATCGGCGTATCCACCATGTCTCTACCAAATTACATCCACATCGTTATTCGAGTCATGATTAATAAAATAAACAAAAATTACACAACACTTCCCATGACCAGTCTATCGAGGGTTTTGATAGTTTGATAAGAACACTTACATATAGGAAGTACCACTGGTGTATCCACCATGTTCTTATCAAATTTCATCTGCTTCTTCATCGGATCATGATTGGTTCTATATGACGACATTACTAACTCATGCACGACATACATATAACCAAACCAAAAACAACCATAGCTTAACAAATTACCGCTTGTGTCCTTAGCTTTTATAAGTTAAGTTGTGACCACGTCATTGACCCTTGCGGGTCAGGTTGGGTAATTGCTTGAAATGAAGTAATAATGATAATAAATCATGAAATGACAACAACATGAATTAATAATAATATGAAATAACGATAACTTTATGAAGATGCAATGGAACGACAATGATAATAAATGACATTAGCATAAAATGTCTAAGTCAACATAACATTAATGCAAATGTCTAAGTACAAAATGAAAAATGATGATAATTCAAACTAGTGCATCAAAACCTCCCAATTTCCTTGGGATTGAAGAAGTAGAAAATTTTTGTCCATTCAGACATGTATTACACATTTCAAGCATCGTTGTTAGCCCCAGCTTCATTTGCATTTATGTTGAACACTCTAGCCCTTACTGCATGATTTGCTTGGTTAATTAGGTTAGCTTGAGCTTTGGAATTGATGATGTTAACCAATCTAGGGCATGTGTTTCTAAAATGGGTGGGATCCCCACAATTGAAGCATGCCCTAGTATATGGCATCATGGGGTATTTGGGCTGATAATAAGGTGGAATCATGTTCTGAGCAGGACATCGAACCATCATCAGATTGGGCTGGTGGAAAGGTTGAGCTAGGACTTGTGCATTATGTTGGTTTCAAGCCTGGTTGGTTGCTTGGTTTTGAGGGATGCCACATGCATTGACTAAGTGGCCAAATCTCCCATAGCTAGTGCACTATCGACATGGGGAGTTGGGTTGATGGTGGTATTGACAATGGTTGCATTTGGGAAAAGGACATGTGTAGGGTTTCCTATTTGGGTAAGTAGTGGGTGTGACTTGGGTTATTGGTGTGGCTGGTATGTAAGAGTCGGTTGTGGTTACCGCATAGTTCTTACTGCTATCCTTACGTTTCTTTTTGTTGAAATGGGTAGATGACTCGGCTTTTGTTTCCTTCACTTTGTTTGACTCATTGTTGAAGCTTTAATTGTACCTTTGTATCCCTTTTGTTCAAGATCACCTGACTTAACATGGTTTTCTGTGAGTTGACCAGCTAAAGGCATAACTACTTCAAGGGTCGCAGGGTTACTGCCTTCCACAGTGTCTTTGATTATTGAAAGAAGACCCCCAATGTAGTTCTCAATGAGTTGAGAGAGGGGTGTGAATAAATATGGAACCATATTCCTTAATTCATGGAAACGCTTATTATATGTCACGTCCTCACCACTATCCTTTTCCAAAACCCAGAATTCATCTTTCAATTTCTTAATCTCGTGACGAGGACAAAACTTTTCAGTCATCAACTCCTTCAGTTGCTCCCATGTTAAAGCCACTACAGCTTCAGCACCACGAGTGTTCTTCTTAGCATTCCACCACATCAATCCATTTCCTAATAAGAAGTCTATTGCATAGTGAACTTTGCGATCATCAGGGCATTCACAATTCAGGAAGGTACTCTTTGTCTCTTCAAACTAATGGAGAAGAATAGTAGCACTAGCAATGCCTTCATAAGTAGGAGGGTTACAAGACTTGAAGTGTTTGTAGGAATACTTAGAAGAGGTTGCGCCATCATGATTTTCCTAATTGTTAGCCCCATGATTGTTTAGGGCTTGTTGGACTTGAACCACAATATTTGGGATGACAGTGGCCATTTCTTCTGCTATGTAGCCATACGACGGCCGGAATTTCCAGCACGCTTTCTAGTACGATGACGTTTAGAAGACATCTATAAGGATTAACGCAAACAAGTTGAGAGTTCAGCGAATATCGATCGACCGATAAATTGAATAACATTCACAAAAACCCCAAAACTTATGATAAAATAATATTTCAAAAATGAAATATCGAAAATTCATAGGTTTGGCACATCATAAGGCTTGGTATTATAACAACCCGCTTTTTGGAAAGTCAAAGTACAAGTCAAAGTCAAAGGAAGAAAAGATTTCTAATTGCGATATGTCACTCCTTGCTTGACTATTAAGTTGTGCTTCTTGACTTGTATTCTAATTCTATTGTTTATTTGCTTTAGTTGTATTATGTGGAGTATCCATTAATAATCGAGGTTAATCGCATGTTTAATCGTTAATCGACTTATCGCTAATCGCATCGCTATCGCATTCGCAACTTGAATTATGTATTCTGGATATTGTTTTATGTGTGTGTGCTATTATGTGTTACTTGTGCATGTTATGTTTATGTTGAGTTGTTTAATCGCAATCGCAACTCTATCGCAACGCAATCTAATCGCAAACGCTAAACGCAAGTTATTTATAGTGATTGTATGTTAGATATAGTAGTTAGGATATTTGTGTGACTAATGGGTGATACTATCGCATCGCTCGCTCGAAACGCATCGCAACGCTCAGCACGCAAAACGAAACGCCGAAACTCAACTCGTCGGACCACTTCGATCGAATGGCCAATCGATCGAATGGTCGTCCGATCGGATTGCCATCCGATCGAAGTGCCATCCGATTGGTGAGCCATCCGACACTCGCTCCCCCTTTCCCAATTTGGCAACCTATAAATACCCCCCTGACGTGACAGCTCTTCCTCATTCGACCAACACGCTCAAGGCGTTCTTTCTCTCGATTTCTCGCGATTCTTATAAGTTTTCAACTCCAATCTTGTACTTCTATGATCTACACACACTTCTTCATCTTTTTCACCTTTGAATCTTAACTTTTAACCGTGAAATCAACGGATTTGAGGTGTTCTAGGATGATGTCAACATGGAGTTCCTATGAACTTCAAGTTTTGGCATTATTCCACCAAGAACAACTCAGATCTACAAGATTTCCACATGATTTAACATTATTTTCATCTAGATCTACACATTTTCAAGGTTAAAAAGGATTGGAAGATGGTTTCTAACTTTCTTTCAACTCTTTTACACTTAATGCACTCAAAACCGATAGAATCGGAACTATTTCAGGCCTTCTACTCGTTCTCTAGCTGACTGGTCGGATTAGGGTGATTCTTGTTCGATCGGACGACTTGGGACTTGTCAAGGTTCCGTTGTTTAGTACGTTGTTATACCGTCTCAAGCAAACCACAAAAGTTATCAAAATCATCAAGTTCAAACGATTAGATCGTCGGGACGGATTGCCGTCCGATCGGATTGCACTTGGACTTCAACACTTAGACTTTTTAGAGCTTTCAAAGATCATTGGTTTCTAACGGATTGCCATCTGATCGGAAGACCATCCTGTTGTGAACTTGTTCTCACTAAGTGTCCTACCGATCGGATCGCCATCCGATCGAACGACCGTTCGATCGAACGACCTGAAAGGCAGAGATAATTCTTTGTTTTTAAAATGCTACAACGAAAACTTCAAAGTCACATCATACACAAACACATCCATCCCAAACGAATGCCAATCCGAACGAATGGCCATCCGAACGAATGACCATCCGAACGGATTGTCATTCGATCGAATGACCATCCGTTTGGGTTGTCATCCGATCGGATGACCATTCGTCACTTTGATCACTTCTCACCATTTAACGCACCGTTCGTTCGCTTATGCTATCATAAACTGTTCAGGCTAATCCCTCTAGCGCTCCCTTCAATCCATTAACTTCTATCACTGTGAGTATACTCGATCCCATTTTGCTTTATGCACTTTTGGGTGTTACATACGTTACTTATTCTAAATCACATCGACACACAACGCAAATACTATTTATGCACTGACCGTTATTGCATGTTACGTGTTACTCGATAAATGCTTGTATGTTATGTTAGCACAGTGATTATTGCCTGACGCCTTAGCAACGATAGTACTATAGTTTGGACTCAGCACCTATCGTGGACAGGGGTTGTTAAGGTTACCTCTTCACATGTCACAGTGGTGATATGTGTTGCGCATTCTACAACTCGCAGTCTTGTCTGTGCATATTTCATTGTCGATAACCTACTAGCTTCACATTATACATGTTTCATGCTGGTTATGCGTAAACGCTTTCGAACTCTACTATTACTATTAAACTTGTATGCTCAACTTTACACTATGTGTATTGACCGCTATTTTAACGTATGTGACAGGTGCTTAGGATGCTGTGCTTTAACTGCTTTGTGGAATCAAGTAGGAATGAGAGTCTAGAAATGAACAATTTAAATTTGAGTTGTCGGAACATGATATTTGTCTTTGAGATATTTAGTCTGTAATAACTATTTGCTTTGGTATATTATGGTATGGGACATAATATTTAAATATCTGGTAAATTAGTTGTTATGAATTTCTCCTGGATAATCTGTTTCGCTCAATGCCGCGCCCCGATGTTTCCGTCATCGGTTGGGGTGTGACAGATTGGTATCAGAGCCATAACTATAGGGAATTAGGCAAGACTCGACCTAGTCCGGGTCGATATCTTAGAAGCGACCTAGTCTATAGTCTAAGTACCAATAGACCGACTTGTGCATACCCAGTATGGGTTTTGTACGAGCTTACTTGCTATTTCCCGCTCGCACTCACCGTACACTACACTCTTGCGCGAACATCGCATACTACAGTTCCGCGCAAGACCAGCCTTTCCTAAGGCTGGCCACACACACAAACAAATGATCTGGTTAAGATTAGGTGTGAAAACCGCAAACTCTCGAACAGATCACTCGTTCGATTCGCTATTTTTACTATAAACAAGAGAATTTGCGTTGAATTAGGAGTGAAATCCATACTTCGACGCAATTCTCCCTATCTATCTCGTGATTCTATCACCCAAACAGGGATGTAGTCGCTAAGTTAGGGGAGAAACCTGAACCTTGATGACTCGTTCTACTCTCTATTATGGTTTTACAAAACTCTCACCAATGTCTTGACGGACTCCAACGACTTGGGTCACGCTGTAACCGGAAGGATGCGTGCCGATCATCCAAATTGAGGCGAGAGCACAGTCCAGAAGGCCAAAGTATGCACTTAAAGTCCTTGTGAATAGTCGAATTTCTTTGGGTAGTCGATCTCTACACACCCAGGACAATCTCTCTTCGATTTTATGTGTTTCGATTCTGGATTTCGTCGCCGCTAACTCTGTAATTTAACAATTTTAGGTGAATTTATGTGTTTTATATGTTTATTGTTAGCGTTTTGAGGTAAACAGTACGGTGGTACTGATGGTTTTCGATTCCACGTTTCTTGCTCCGCCCAATCACGCACAACACACATCACGCCAACAAACCGCTTGTACTATTCGCAATCGCTACTCGTTATTCGCAATCGTTGTACTCGATCGCTATACGCTGCTATGAAGGATAGGTGATTACGTACAACATAGGAAGATGAATACATGAAAAACATAGTTGAATACGTGCTCTTGTGTTTATGTGTTTCTGTGCTTCTGTGAATTATGTGCCTATGTGATTTTGTGAATTGATGTGTTCCTGAGCTTTATATGAAGTAGCTTTTGGAGAAATCGCTAGACTATACTAGGGTTAATCGAAATTGTGTTTAAGTCCTATGGCGATGTCTGTTGCAGACAATGTCGTCGTTTGGATCATTCCACTCTCGCTCTGCTCGCCGTAACCATGATGACAAACGAATCGCTGCTCTCGTTGCTAAGAAAATGGCGGAAGTCATCCCACAAATCGTCAGTGAGCTTAATAAGAATGCTAGCAAGTCCTCGGAGGAGTCCAGGAGTGATACTCCGAAAGCAGCTTTTAGCTTCAAGCAGTTCAAAGCCTGCGGTCCAAAATAATTTACCGGTGAAGATGGTCCTATGGCCATGTTCCAATGGTTTAATTCAATCGAAGTCACCCTGCGCCAGAGTGGCTGTCCGGTAAACCTACGCACTGTTAAAGCCACCGGCGTCTTCCAATCCCGCGCTCTTGATTGGTGGATGGTCGAGAGAAACAAACGAGGAAATGATGCAGTTTTTGGGCTGACATGGGATGAGTTGAAGAACATTATGATGCAAGAGTTCTGCCGTCCCCATGAACTCCAAAAGCTAGAGGATGAATTCTGGCACATTAAGCAGGATGGCGGAGATAGCGCAGGTTTAACTGCCCGCTTCAAGCAGTTGAGTATTATCTGCCCTGGTCAAGTTACTACTCCTGAGATTACGATCAAGAAGTATATCCGTGCTCTTCCGGATTGCGTTGCAAATTTTGTTCAGGCTGCAAAGACGACTACAATTGAGGAAACCTACCTGCTCGCCGTTGAGATCAACGATAAGTGAGTCAGGGCTGGTTATTTCGATAAAGCTTCCAAGAATCTGCATCAAGTCACCGCTGCTACCACCGCTGAGACTACCACCGCACCGCAATCTTCAAAGCTCTCACGCCGCAAAAGAAAGAACAACAGCTCGAGCAAAAAGAATTGTGCAGTTACTGCCACTCAACTCTAAACAGTACCTGCCCAACCGCAACCTCAACACCGCCAAGTAGCGGCACCTGTGGTAAATGCACCACCTGCCAAGCGTGCATATACTGGACCACACCCGTTCTTCCCTACTTGTACCTATCATCACCCGGTTGGTATCGCATGCCGGTTCTGCGTCCACTGCAACATGTACGACCACTTTACCGCAGACTGTCGTACAAGTCCACGTCAAGCTCCAGCTCCAGCTCAAGGTCAAGCTCTTGCACCACAAGCTCTCCTTCCTGCTCCCCAGGGCCAGCAAGCAACTCCTGCAACCGCTGCTCACGCTAGAGCTTGCTTCGCATGTGGTGATCCCAACCACTTTGCAAACATGTGCCCTAACAGAGTGGTGAAACAAGAGCCCCAGCAGTAGCCACAGCAACATCAACATCAACAGCAGCAGCCTCAGCAGCAGCAACAGCCAGTAGCCCGTGGATGTGCTTTCAACATCAACGCCCACCAGGCTCAAGCAGACAACAATGTGGTTAATGGTACGTTCCTTGTGAATGGTATATATGCCTCGTGTTTGTGTGATACTGGAGCAGATAACTGTTTTGTATCGTTTGAATTCGAAAAGCTCCTTAATCGTAAGCGTGCCTATCTCCCCTCGACATTCGATGTTGAAGTTGCCACTGGAAGAACCGTCACTGCCAATTCTGTTCTACGTGATTGTACGCTTGAACTCAACAATCACGTCTTCCCTATCGACCTTATTCTGATGCAACTCGGTAGTTTCGACATCATAGTAGGCATGGATTTTCTTCGCGAGAATCGTGCCGAAGTTGTTTGCTTTGATAAGATGATTCGTTTCTCGCTCACGAATGGTGATCAACTTTGTATGTATGGCGAAACTCCTTCGAAAGGACTCAAACTCATGTCATGTGTCCAAGCTAGCAAATGTCTCCGCAAGGAATACAGAGCTTTCTTGGCTAACATTGTAGTAGCGGAGAAGGAAAAGAATGGAAAAACAGGAGTGAAAGACGTTCCCGTTGTTCGTGAATTCCCTAACGTATTTCCTGATGATTTACCTGGTTTACCTCCCACTCGTGATATCGATTTCTGAATCGACCTCATTCCTGGAGCAAATCCTGTTGCTAAAGCGCCTTATCATCTCGCTCCCTATGAAATGCGTGAACTCTAGAGTCAGCTCCAGGAACTACTTGATAAAGGCTTTATACGCCCTAGCACCTCTCCTTGGGGCGCGCCTGTCCTTTTCATCAAAAAGAAGGATGGATCGTTCCGGATGTGCATCGACTTTAGGGAGTTGAATAAGCTTACCATCAAGAATCGCTATCCCTTGCCCCGAATCGATGATTTGTTTGACCAGTTACAAGGTGCTACGTGTTTTTCGAAGATCGATCTACGCTCAGGCTATCACCAGTTACGCATTCAAGAGGAGGGTATACTTAAAACCGCTTTTCAAACCCACTATGGTCATTATGAGTTTGTTGTTATGCCTTTTGGTTTGACTAACGCTCCCGCAGTCTTTATGGATCTAATGAATCGCTTGTGCAACCCCTTTCTTGACCGCTTCGTCATCGTGTTCATCGATGATATCCTGATCTATTCCAAGTCAAAAGCCAAACATTCGCAACATCTACGTTTGGTTCTTGAACTACTCCAGGGAAACCGTCTCTATGCCAAGTTCTCCAAGTGTGAATTTTGGTTCGAGGAGGTCCAATTCTTGGGTCACATTATCAATAGTCAACGTATTCGCGTCGACCCCATGAAGATCGAAGCTGTTAAGAGTTGGGTTACACCCAAGAACCCGTCTGAAGTCCGTTCTTTTCTCGGACTAGCGGGCTATTATCGCCAATTTATCGAAGGTTTCTCTAAAATCGTTGTGCCGCTTACCTCGCTTACGCATAAGGATAAACCTTTTGTTTGGGGAACTAAACAGGACGATGCCTTTCAAACTCTCAAAGCTATGCTTTGAAATGCTCCCATGCTCTCATTACTCGACGAAAACGACAATTTCGTAGTCTACTGTGATGCCTCAAACCTTGGTCTTGGTTGTGTTCTCATGCAACGGGACAAGGTTATCGCATAGGCCTCTCGACAGCTCAAGATCCACGAGAAGAATTATACGACCCACGACCTCGAGCTAGGTGCAGTTATTTTTGCGTTAAAGATTTGGCGACACTACCTTTACGGTACTAAGTGTACGATCTTCACCGATCATAGGAGCCTACAACACATCATTGACCAGAAAGAACTGAACATGCACCAACACCGATGGGTTGAACTCCTCAACGATTACGACTGTGAGATTCGTTACCACCCAGGCAAAGCAAACGTCGTTGCCGATGCTCTCAGCCGACGAAGCTATTTGCATAGCATTCGTAATACCCAAGCCCAGCATAATCTCGAAGCTCTTATCTGTAACGCCCAACATGCTTGTTTTACCGAACGTACTTTGAAGAAGGAAAATTGTCACACCCCGATATTTTCACATATTACCGGTGGGGAGTATCGTGACGTAGTTGATATCATCATAGTCAATACACACAATATAGTAGCACAGCGGAAGGCTTAGTAATTAATTACTATTACAAACCATAGTGTCCGAGTGTCCAAATAAAAGAATATACAGACTTGGTTGTAATAGAGATCCACAGGCGGATCATAAAAACAAAATACAAGAAACTGAAATAACAGACTCCAGGCATCTAAGGATTTGCAAGATCCTCTTATTTGACACCTAGTAGCTCCAGCCTAATTCCGTGAGGTACCTGTCACTTAGTCTTTGGAAAATACGTCAGTTTTCACTGGTAAATACAATTAACTGACTCATTTGAAAACATTTATGAAAATTGATTTAAGTGCACAAGACACAAACCATTTATAACTTGGGACAATTATTTAAGATAATCTTGCAGTTTTACATGTCTGTCATACATATGGGGCCGGTTTGGAAGCCGGTCATGATTAACCGACTCACCACTATAAAACCCACAAAGGAGTTATCCCCAACATGTGGGTTATTTAGCATTTGCATCTGTCAGGTGTATGCCTACACCCCGTTCATAGGTCGTGGCCATTTACAAATGAAATGAGCGAAGGATATCCATGACATGTTCGTATTAACTTCCAATGTTTATGTTATCAAACAAAATAGATTAAAACGGGTTATGTAAATTTATTAATCACAATCCGATTAAATGATTTCATACCCGACCAAGCGGTATTATTATAATACCGTATCCCAAGCCCGTATAAGGGAAAATAAGTTAAAAGTATTTACCTGAGCTAGATGTGAAAGAAGTAACTCAGCCGTATATTTCCTAAAGCTTTATGAAAGTACCTTCTACCGAAGCTACTTAATCTGTATAGAAGGTTTATTAACCTATTAGGATACTAACGGGTCTTTATTTAAGTCAAGGACTTAGACCGGTTAGTTTGAAAGATACTTTACGGTTCTAAACGCTAGATTAAGCGGAGACCAGAATGGAATGTGATTTAGACCCGACATGTTTGGATACTTGTATAATATGGTTAAACTAAAGACATTCTAGATTTTGAAGATTTAATGATAAGGTTAAACCCAATTCGGCTAATTTATGTAAACTAGCTACATAAACTGAACCGAACGCATAAATGCATAACGGGTAACCAAATGAATTATATACAGGTCTCATATGTTATTATGCTTAGAATATGCTAATACATCAGTAGGATGTTAACATATATGCCCAAAAAGTATTTAAAACCAATTTAAGTCCCGTAGGGGCATTTTGGTCACTTTAATGTTTATAAAAGAGATTTTTATAGTAAACTGAGGTTCTAGTCTTTTGTAATCAGTAAAAATATTTATTTTATCAAGTTATATCAGTAAGATATCATACATATGTGAGGTTTACTATTTATGACCAAACTATGCTCCGAAAGGGTATTTTGGTCATTTCACATATGCTTTTAAGGACATTTTTGGAAGTCTGAGTTCATGACTTATACTTACTGTAATAATATTAAAAGTTACTTAAAAATTCAGTAGGTAACAAGTCTTGGGTGTTAAGTATGGTTTTAAACCATACTATGCACCTAATTAGCGTAAAAATCGCTAATTGACGATAATTAAGATGTTTATAGGAATCTGAGATTTTGATCAGTCTTAAGTGTTCAAAATATTTTATTTAATATATAATATCAGTAGGAAAAGGTTTTGCATTCAAATCGTATGTTAATCTCATTTTATGCATGAAAAGAGTATTATCGTCATTTACCGAATTACACACGAACTCCATGATATGGTCAGGTTATAATCTGATCAAAAATTCCAAAAATCTTTAAAAATAATATATTAACAGTAGGTAATGAGTTTTGGGTCAAAATCCTTGTTTAAACATGCCTTATGCAAGATAACGCAATTTAATTAATAAAAAACTTCAATTTACGATATCGAGCATAACTTCTGTTTGAGACCAGAAACTGATGTCAAATTTTCGGGACATCCTTATATATCAGTAATAAAGGTTTTTGTCCTCTCACATTTTTAAAAATCTCATTTATATGTCAAAAGGGAAAAATGGGCATTTATAAGCATATTAACGGAGATTAGCATATAATTCAGAATACTAATGACCAGGTAATATAACTCCAGAGGGTTATACTATAACATAATGTGGTCCTAATGGAAGCTTAAAACATGGAAGAATTAATCTCAATCGGGTCAGAACTGAAAGTCAAATCAAAAGTCAAGCTTTTGCGACTTTCTATTATGAACCGACCCTAAACTGATAATTGTCGGGTGGAACATGCTTAAACATGTTCTAATAATAATTACCAAGTTATTAGAGTTATAAAATATAATGTATAACCTCTACATTGTTAGTTATGATTATTATTTCAAATTCTGGTCAGTTTGACTTTTTAACTTAATCGTTTGAACCAACAATTAACTAGGCAAACGAATTAATTAGGATGTGCCCTTTTATAGGTTAATAACCTACCTAATTATGGTCACATAACCACATTCATTTCGAACAGTGGCTGGACCATTTGAGTTTAAATCGAAAGTCAAAGTCAGATTATGATAACTTTGACTTTTCGGTTTTTAAACTAAAAACCGAACTAAAGAAGGGGCTAAGACACTTACAAAGGGTCCTAGCTATCTTTTCTACAAGAATAAGCTTCCCTTTGATTCAGGAACCTCTAGAAATGATCAAAACACAAGCTAGAGAGTTGAGAGTGATTTTTGAGTGAAAGTGCAAGTGAGAATGCTGAACTTAAAGGCCTATTTATAGTGAATTGAGATTGATCCAGATCATCCCAGGTGTATAGAGGTGAATTCAGATGTCTACAGGTGTCTTGGTGGTATTTTAAAACCATCAACAAGCCATAGTTTCGATCTTTAACTTGTTTGGAGCTCAAGTAAGGAAGAAACCTGCACCTGGCATCTCATTTCTGTCGAAGTAGAGCCGTCGCGTCGCGCGACGGCAAAAGGAACACATGGTCGCTCCACGCGACCCCATAGTTAACCAGCCAAACAAGTTTCCACTTTTACAAGTTCAGTCCCTGCACCCTTTTAAGCTTCATATCTTTCATTTTAAGCATAATTGGCCCTTGTAGTTAGTTTGTAGATGATCTAGGAGGTACAACC